>CM069864.1:13185482-13212178 GCA_036172795.1 Pelodytes ibericus | reverse complement strand
GATACTCATATGTTGTACATTGAAATACAATTCCCTTGTATAGTTGACCTCTGATGAAGTTGTAAAGGGAAATGTGTCGGGTATTGACGCTCATATTGAAGAGGCTGTATAACTGTAGTGCAATGTATATTACACTACAGTGGTTGAGATGTACTTGTTTTATGTACTTTGTAAATATTTTTAATCTGTATTAAAGTATATTTTTTAGTTTTTTTTTCTCACCCAGCATTCGTACTTCATTAAATCAGTACTATTTTAGAACTAAAATTGTGTCTATATATCCCTATATATTTATATATGTCTATATAATAACTATACTAGCTTTTTTTTTTTTTACTGAAAAGCACTCTATTTTCATTACGCACTCTACTACTACTCCATATTGTCACTCTTTTCTTTCTTCAGTTTATCTATACCTTCAGTTCTTTCTTCAGTTTATCTATACCTTCAGTTCTTTCTTCAGTTTATCTATACCTTCAGTTCTTTCTTCAGTTTATCTATACCTTCAGTTCTTTCTTCAGTTTATCCAACTAATACTGTTCTGTTTTTGTTTTGTTTTTTAGCTATATTGATTTCCTTTCTTTTTTTATATATATATATATAACTTTTTTGGGTGCATCAAGCTTCTTTTCCATTGTAGACCAGCCAAACTTTTATAAGCCTCCCTCAATATGTTTGGGGTTTTTTTAAATACAGATTTCAAATGCAATTTTACATAAAGAGTAACCATTATTAAAGGAATTCTAGCATCTCTGTGTCTATTCTGAAGATCCAATAAAATAGGTCTGAAATGTCTCTGTTGCAAGACTTAGATGGACCAGTGCATCCTAATCTAGTGTCACATCTGGATTTCTAAGAACAAACATTTGTTGATATTCCGCACTTCCATTCCACTGATTAAATAATAATATCATTTTTTGGATGTACCACTGAAATACATTCTATCAAATGACGTCACAGTCGGCCCTTCCTGTCCTCCATCACCCCCCTTTTGTTTAATATTGCCAACATCATACAGCTTGATATGCCCTTTCCTCTAGCAGTGAAACAGTTAGACTCGAGAGGTAACAGAGGTCCCATGTATAATAGCCATACACGTTCTACAGTAAATACACATTTCTTGGCAAAGGTAGTACTAATTTTTCTGCTGTTAAACAGGCCAACAGATTTCTTAATTGCACATATTTAGAAAGTATAACAGAAAGTCTAAAATAGACCTCTGATTGTAGCCTCCTCCCTCCATCTGGCTCTATGTCTGTCACTTTCTCTTACTGTGTTTCTATGATATCCTATTTATATCCATAAGATGAATATTGCAAGTCTTCATGGGGCAAGGTAGGTGAGAAGATAGCAGCAGGGTTTCTGAATGCTGGCTGCATCTACTTTGTTTGCCAGATGCTCTTTGAGAGGCGTAGAGAAATGTTCTGCTTTATTCTGCCTTTTTAATCCTTTGTAAAACCTCAGATAAATCCCTGAATGGGAGTCTGAATCAAACCAGTTACAATCAATAGGGGTACGTGGTAAAAGAGGGATGTGGGTTGAATTAACCCTTTATTTCTTGGGTTTGCAAAACAAGCAAATAATAATAATAATAATATTAATTAAGATCTGTATAGATTGTCTCCCGGGGCATGTGCAATCCTTAAACATAGCTAGTATGTTATTAAACAGGATAAAATGTTAATTTAAAATGTTTGTAAAGCATTCTTTTATTCTAGTATTCTGGATTTAAACTCCATTCCATGTATCTGTTTATCTCTCTATGCTCTATATATTTATCTACCAATAAATTCAAATGGCTATTTTCAAAATATATACACAATATAAAGTTAATTTCCCTAATTTTCCCATGAATCTGATTTTATTATATATATATATATATGTGTGTGTGTGTGTGTTTTTATATGAGAGATATTTGTCTTTGCAGGAAGTTCAATGAGATGAAAAGGAAATTATCTCCATAACCGTTAAATAAAAACAAATAAAATGTCTTGAGATATTAACCAAAAATCCAACTAGACGTTAATTATTAATAGACTTCACAATCGTATTTAATTAATTCTTATCAATGCGGTTTAGGTGAAGGGTATGCTGTGTGTATCTGAAAAGGTCAGTATCTAGACATGAATAAATAGGGATGGATAGATACTAGATAGACAGATTGAATGATTGGTAGAGAGACATATAGATAGGTACTAGATAAATTGATAGATAAATAGATAGAGTACCAGGTGGATAGATAGACAGACAGACAGACAGACAGACAGACAGACAGACAGACAGACAGATAGATAGATAGATAGATAGATAGATAGATAGATAGACTGATATAAGGAGAGAGCGGGAGAGAGAGAGACATATGTGATACATAAATATGAGATAGATAGATAGATAGATAGATAGATAGATAGATAGATAGATAGATAGATGGATGATAGACTGATAGATAAAGGGAGAAAGAGAGAAACAAAGAGACAGATACTACATAGATAAAGAGAGATAGGGGGGGAGGCTAGATAAATACTAGTCAGATAAATAGATATATAGATAGCCCTATTTATCCAGGTATACATGCCAACACTTACTGATATAGATAGAATCAAATAATCCTCACGTGGCATTTTATGCGTATTACATGAAATATTTAATACAAATATATTTAATACAATGATGAAAAAAACTATACATTATAAACATCAATATAGATAATAAGAAAGTGCATATAGCACACGGAATATGTCTCCTTTCCTGTGTTATCTGTATAGTATCTTTCTTTTTTTCTATCTCGATTTCTTTCTTTCTTTCTTTGTGTATAACATGTTTCCTTATCTGTCTGTCTATATATTAACTGATACTTTATTACTTAACTCTATACATATCCATTTAATTTCTATGTGACTGCTTATAATTTCTATCTATCTCTGTATCTATCTATCCACTATCTATCTATCTATCTATCTATCTGTCTGTCTGTCTGTCTGTCTATCTATCTATCTATCTATCTATCTATCTATCTATCTATCTATCTGTCTGTCTATCTATCTATCTTTCTATCTATCTAACATATATTTATATATCATCTTTCTTTATCTATCTTTCTATCTCTCTATCCAGTCTCTATCTATATCATTATTTAAGTATCTATCTGCCTATCTATCGTTCTATCTATTGATCTATCTCTATCTATTTCTTTATATCTTTCTCTTTCCTATCAGTCTATCTATGATCTATCTATCTGTCTTTCTATATCTCTATCTGTACCCTATTTCATTATCTAGCTATAAATCTATCTCTATCTGTCCTTTATCTATTTCTTTATCTCTCTCTGGTTATGTCTCTCTCCCTTCTATCAGTCTATCTATATCTCTATCTATCTATCTATCTATCTATCTATCAGTCTATCTATCTATCTATCTATCTATCTATCTATCTATCTATCAGTCTATCTATCTCTCTCGCTATCTATCTCCCTCTCTCTCTTTTTATCTATCTATCAGTCTATCAGTCTATCTCTCTATCTATCTATCTATATATCTCTCTATCTATCTATATATCTCTCTTTCTTTCTTTCTCTCTCTCTCTCCTTTCTATCAGTCTATCTATCTATCTATCTATCTATCTATCTATCTATCTATCTATCTATCTATCTATCTCTCAGTCTATCTATCTATCTATCTATCTATCTATCTATCTTTCTATCTATCTATCTATCTATCTATCTATCTATCTATCTATCTAGCTATCTATCTATCTCTCTATCTATCCCTCTATCTATCTGTATCTATTTATGTATCAGCCTCCCCTCTCTACTCTCTGTTCTGTATTGTTTACTTGCAGGTAACTTCTCTCTGTTACAATAATGCCTGAGCTTTGATTTCCTTCCTTTCTAGACCTGACTCTTCCTTTTAAATAATTTATATTGCCCTTGAAGCTCTGAGAGGCTGCTGCACCTTATCCCTTGTACACAGGCACATTGTCTGTGCAGCCTGATACACAGGCACTCTGTCTGTGCAGTCTGATACAGGCAGCCTAATACACAGGCAATCACAGCAAAGACACTACAGGGTTAATATATCACTGCCCTAATTGGGTCCACTACATAGTAAGACTGAACAGGAACATGTGTAATGTACACAGTACACAAGGGTCAAGGTACATGCAGAGATTACATGGATTTTGTGAAAAAAGCTTGCACTCTAAAATAAATATCTAGAATTGAAAAGAGAAACAGATACAGCACAGAAAGAAAAACCCAGATCTTCTGTATTAAGTCAAAAATATAAGTACTGTCCTTCTCCAAAGGCTTTAATATCCAAGCCAAACTTTAAATTGGGCATTTTCAGTTATCCCTTCCTGCAATATGTTGTCCACAATTCCTTAACACGAGATATATGTATAATGTATATATGTATAAATTGTGATGTTCTCCATACTAATAGATTGCCAATAATTAATCAATATTCCAATAACCTGAGAGGAGGCACCGTTTCCAATCACCCTTTATATATCTCAATCTCTGGGATGTCTTGTTTGCAAACTCCAGGTGGGTCAACTGCATCTTTCATGTTATACATGTCTACATACTGCAATGAAATCTCAGGGAAAGGTCACAGAAAGGGTGCAGCTTGTATCATCTCTGGTTGGCTGAGCGTGCTGGTAGCTGCAGTCGAAGCAAGCTTAAAGTGGCCTATCATTTAATGGGTACTTCTACTCCCACCTGACACTGCAAGGGATCAGGAGACAGTGTGTACTGTGCTGTGACTCTGCTGTGCCCCCCCACCCTACCCCCCAGCTCCCCTATTCCTGATCCTGGACATAGTAAGTTATAGAAACTCACCCACCTCTGTTTTCCACCAAATCACTGAATTGGGTACTTTCACTGATCTTCATCTGCTGCTCCAGGTCCATCTGTAGGGGGCTTCTTTCCTGGCCCCTGTGTGTAGCCTGGTCAGGATGGGATGAGGGTGTCTGGCCATTGCAAGAAGGCTGTACAATGCTGGGGTCAGGGGTATAGCACAGCTCTGTGTCAAAAGGGTCCATGATGATGGAGAAGAGCAGCAAGGAATGTAGCACCCAGGAGAGATGTCCTCTCAGTACAGACTGAGCCTCACACTGGATGTGCACTAGGATCCTACAGTCATCAGTACAGTCTCATGACTGCCAGAAAGAGCTGGGAGAGGGTAGTAACACACAGGGTCTAATTAAATGCTCAGCTCTTTCCTCCCACATCCAAGACCCTACTGAATGCAGGATGCAGGAGAACTAGACAGCATCTTTCATAGCAGTGCAAGGGACAGGCAGGTAATTGGTTAACTATCTGCAGTCAGCTGCTGCTTGCTTGCTTGCTTGTCCCAAGTATTGCACTTATGAAACATTTAACCATGGTGCACACAGAATGCATGGACTCTGATTACACATCCAGCTTTGCAAATCCTCAAAATACATAGTTTTTTTTTCTCTCTATTGCATAAAAGATAAACAGGGAGAAAAGTTGGGATGATCCCGATTAAACACTGGGGTGGGCACTCAGAAAGGGGTAGGGTCACCTCCAATAAACAGAGCAGCATTGAAATATACATTTGCAGTAGTAGGAGTTTCCTTTAAATAACTAAATGAAGCAATTTGTGTAGTGCCAAAAATCTATACACTATAGTTCAAAAGTTTGGGGTCACATGTATATGAACTGCGAAATGAGTAGGAAATGCAGTCAACATTGACAGGCTTAGAAAGAATGATTTAGATTCTAAAGATGCACAGTTTGATTGGGTCTTTAATCTCAACACAGCCATGTTCAGCTGTATAATATATATATATATATATACAGTGCCATTCAAAAGTTTGGTTTTTGAAAGAAAAGCAAATTGTGTCCATTAAAGTATCATCAAATTGATCAATAAAGTTGATAGTTGATCCACTGGTCAATTTATTTAATCCCCCGTTTTCCATACTTTTGGGGAGGTGGACATCCAGTGATTCGTGTCCTAGGACGCTTAATCAGAAGTGTCTGAGTGAACCCAAAGTTTTGAACTGTTGTGTATATATATATATATATAGATTCTTAAATCACACATTTTATTCCATGCATATGTCAGATCGATTTGTATTTTCTATTATATGATAAATGTTTCATTGCAAGACACAAGAGATAATGTTTTCTTAATAGATTGTATATTTTAAAAATATTCATCTTGAGCAAGAAACTGTCTACTCCGGAATTGTATAATATCAAACTGTATTAATATTTGAAAATGTTTTTCTTCTGTTCACAGAAAGTGGTTTGTGGAGGCCTCAAACTAATGTTTAATATTTAAAAAATAATAATTTTACATGTCAAATGTTGGGTTTCAGAACATTAAATGACACCAGAACATTAAATAGCATGTACCCCACCAGAAAATTAAATAACCAGTACCACCAGAACATTAAATAACATGTACCCCACCAGAACATTAAATGACATGTACCACCAGAACATTAAATAACATGTACCCCAGCAGAACATTAAATAACATGTACCACCAGAACATTAAATAACATGTACCCCACCAGAACATTAAATAACATGTACCCCACCAGAACATTAAATAACATGTACCACCAGAACATTAAATAACATGTACCCTACCAGAACATTAAATAACATGTACCACCAGAACATTAAATAACATGTACCCCACCAGAACATTATATAACATGTACCACCAGAACATTAAATAACATGTACCCCACCAGAACATTATATAACATGTACCACCAGAACATTAAATAACATGTACCCCACCAGAACATTAAGTAACATGTACCCCACCAGAACATTAAATAACATGTACCACCAGAACATTAAATAACATGTACCCCACCAGAACATTAAATAACATGTACCCCACCAGAACATTAAGTAACATGTACCCCACCAGAGCATTAAATAACATGTACCACCAGAACATTAAATAACATGTACCCCACCAGAACATTAAATAACATGTACCAACAGAACATTAAATGACACCAGAACATTAAATAACATGTACCCCACCAGAACATTAAATAACATGTACCACCAGAACAATAAATAACATGTACCCCAGCAGAACATTAAATAACATGTACCCCACCAGAACATTAAATAACACCAGAACATTAAATAACATGTACCACCAGAACATTAAATAACATGTACCACCAGAACATTAAATAACATGTACCACCAGAACATTAAATAACATGTACCACCAGAACATTAAATAACATGTACCCCAGCAGAACATTAAATAACATGTACCCCACCAGAACATTAAATAACACCAGAACATTAAATAACATGTACCACCAGAACATTAAGTAACATGTACCACTAGAACATTAAGTAACATGTACCCCACCAGAACATTAAATAACATGTACCACCAGAACATTAAATAACATGTACCCCACCAGAACATTAAATAACATGTACCCCACCAGAACATTAAATAACATGTACCTCACCAGAACATTAAATAACATGTACCTCACCAGAACATTAAATAACATGTACCCCACCAGAACATTAAATAACATGTACCACCAGAACATTAAATAACATGTACCACCAGAACATTAAATAACATGTACCCTACCAGAACATTAAATAACACCAGAACATTAAATAACATGTACCCCACCAGAACATTAAATAACATGTACCCCACCAGAACATTAAATGACATGTACCCCACCAGAACATTAAATAACATGTACCCCACCAGAACATTAAATAACATGTACCACCAGAACATTAAATAACATGTACCCCACCAGAACATTAATAACATGTACCACCAGAACATTAAATAACATGTACCCTACCAGAACATTAAATAACATGTACCCCACCAGAACATTAAATAACATGTACCTCACCAGAACATTAAATAACATGTACCTCACCAGAACATTAAATAACATGTACCCCACCAGAACATTAAATAACATGTACCACCAGAACATTAAATAACATGTACCCCACCAGAACATTAAATAACATGTACCAACAGAACATTAAATGACACCAGAACATTAAATAACATGTACCCCACCAGAACATTAAATAACATGTACCACCAGAACAATAAATAACATGTACCCCAGCAGAACATTAAATAACATGTACCCCACCAGAACATTAAATAACACCAGAACATTAAATAACATGTACCACCAGAACATTAAATAACATGTACCACCAGAACATTAAATAACATGTACCACCAGAACATTAAATAACATGTACCACCAGAACATTAAATAACATGTACCCCAGCAGAACATTAAATAACATGTACCCCACCAGAACATTAAATAACACCAGAACATTAAATAACATGTACCACCAGAACATTAAGTAACATGTACCACTAGAACATTAAGTAACATGTACCCCACCAGAACATTAAATAACATGTACCACCAGAACATTAAATAACATGTACCCCACCAGAACATTAAATAACATGTACCCCACCAGAACATTAAATAACATGTACCTCACCAGAACATTAAATAACATGTACCTCACCAGAACATTAAATAACATGTACCCCACCAGAACATTAAATAACATGTACCACCAGAACATTAAATAACATGTACCCTACCAGAACATTAAATAACACCAGAACATTAAATAACATGTACCCCACCAGAACATTAAATAACATGTACCCCACCAGAACATTAAATGACATGTACCCCACCAGAACATTAAATAACATGTACCCCACCAGAACATTAAATAACATGTACCACCAGAACATTAAATAACATGTACCCCACCAGAACATTAATAACATGTACCACCAGAACATTAAATAACATGTACCCTACCAGAACATTAAATAACATGTACCCCACCAGAACATTAAATAACATGTACCTCACCAGAACATTAAATAACATGTACCCCACCAGAACATTAAATAACATGTACCACCAGAACATTAAATAACATGTACCCCACCAGAACATTAAATAACATGTACCACCAGAACATTAAATAACATGTACCCCACCAGAACATTAAATAACATGTACCCCACCAGAACATTAAATAACATGTACCCCACCAGAACATTAAATGATATGTACCACCAGAACATTAAATAACATGTACCCCACCAGAACATTAAATAACATGTACCACCAGAACATTAAATAACATGTACCCCACCAGAACATTAAGTAACATGTACCCCACCAGAACATTAAATAACATGTACCACCAGAACATTAAATAACATGTACCCCACCAGAACATTAAATAACATGTACCCCACCAGAACATTAAATAACATGTACCCCACCAGAACATTAAATTACATGTACCACCAGAACATTAAATAACATGTACCCAACCAGAACATTAAATAACATGTACCACCAGAACATTAAATAACACCAGAACATTAAGTAACATGTACCACCAGAACATTAAATAACATGTACCACCAGAACATTAAATAACATGTACCCCACCAGAACATTAAATAACATGTACCCCACCAGAACATTAAATAACATGTACCCCACCAGAACATTAAATAACATGTACCACCAGAACATTAAATAACCTGTACCACCAGAACATTAAATAACATGTACCCCACCAGAACATTAAATAACATGTGCCCCACAAGAACATTAAATAACATGTACCCCAGCAGAACATTAAATAACATGTACCCCACCAGAACATTAAATGACATGTACCACCAGAACATTAAATAAAATGTACCCCACCAGAACATTAAATAACATGTACCCCACCAGAACATTAAATGACATGTACCCCACCAGAACATTAAATAACATGTACCCCACCAGAACATTAAATGACATGTACCACCAGAACATTAAATGACATGTACCCCACCAGAACATTAAATAACATGTACCCCACCAGAACATTAAATGACATGTACCACCAGAACATTAAATAACATGTACCCCACCAGAACATTAAATAACATGTACCACCAGAACATTAAATAACATGTACCCCACCCGAACATTAAATAACATGTACCCCACCAGAACATTAAATTACATGTACCACCAGAACATTAAATAACATGTACCCCACCAGAACATTAAATAACACCAGAATATTAAATAACATGTACCCCACCAGAACATTAAATAACACCAGAACATTAAATAACATGTACCACCAGAACATTAAATAACATGTACCCCACCAGAACATTAAATAACATGTACCCCACCAGAACATTAAATGACATGTATTTAACATTAAATAACATGTACCCCACCAGAACATTAAATAACATGTACCACCAGAACATTAAATAACATGTACCCCACCAGAACATTAAATAACATGTACCTCACCAGAACATTAAATAACATGTACCCCGCCAGAACATTAAATAACATGTACCTCACCAGAACATTAAATAACATGTACCCCACCAGAACATTAAATAACATGTACCACCAGAACATTAAATAACATGTACCCCACCAGAACATTAAATAACATGTACCCCACCGGAACATTAAATGACATGTATTTAACATTAAATAACATGTACCCCACCAGAACATTAAATAACATGTACCACCAGAACATTAAATAACATGTACCCCACCAGAACATTAAATAACATGTACCCCACCAGAACATTAAATAACATGTACCCCACCAGAACATTAAATGATATGTACCACCAGAACATTAAATAACATGTACCCCACCAGAACATTAAATAACATGTACCACCAGAACATTAAATAACATGTACCCCACCAGAACATTAAGTAACATGTACCCCACCAGAACATTAAATAACATGTACCACCAGAACATTAAATAACATGTACCCCACCAGAACATTAAATAACATGTACCCCACCAGAACATTAAATAACATGTACCCCACCAGAACATTAAATTACATGTACCACCAGAACATTAAATAACATGTACCCAACCAGAACATTAAATAACATGTACCACCAGAACATTAAATAACACCAGAACATTAAGTAACATGTACCACCAGAACATTAAATAACATGTACCACCAGAACATTAAATAACATGTACCCCACCAGAACATTAAATAACATGTACCCCACCAGAACATTAAATGATATGTACCACCAGAACATTAAATAACATGTACCCCACCAGAACATTAAATAACATGTACCCCACCAGAACATTAAATAACATGTACCCCACCAGAACATTAAATTACATGTACCCCACCAGAACATTAAATAACATGTACCACCAGAACATTAAATGACATGTACCACCAGAACATTAAATAACATGTACCTCACCAGAACATTAAATGACATGTATCCCACCAGAACATTAAATAACATGTACCCCACCAGAACATTAAATAACATGTACCACCAGAACATTAAATAACATGTACCACCAGAACATTAAATAACATGTACCACCAGAACATTAAATAACATGTACCCCACCAGAACATTAAATTACATGTACCACCAGAACATTAAATAACATGTACCCCACCAGAACATTAAATAACACCAGAACATTAAATAACACCAGAACATTAAATAACATGTACCACCACAACATTAAATAACATGTACCACCAGAACATTAAATAACATGTACCACCAGAACATTAAATAACATGTACCACCAGAACATTAAATAACATGTACCCCACCAGAACATTAAATTACATGTACCCCACCAGAACATTAAATAACATGTACCCCACCAGAACATTAAATGACATGTACCCCACCAGAACATTAAATGACATGTACCACCAGAACATTAAATAACATGTACCACCAGAACATTAAATGACATGTACCCCACCAGAACATTAAATAACATGTACCCCACCAGAACATTAAATAACATGTACCCCACCAGAACATTAAATTACATGTACCCCACCAGAACATTAAATAACATGTACCCCACCAGAACATTAAATGACATGTACCCCACCAGAACATTAAATGACATGTACCTCACCAGAACATTAAATAACATGTACCACCAGAACATTAAATAACATGTACCCCACCAGAACATTAAATGACATGTACCCCACCAGAACATTAAATGACATGTACCTCACCAGAACATTAAATGACATGTACCCCACCAGAACATTAAATGACATGTACCACCAGAACATTAAATAACATGTACCACCAGAACATTAAATAACATGTACCACCAGAACATTAAATAACATGTACCACCAGAACATTAAATAACATGTACCACCAGAACATTAAATAACATGTACCCCACCAGAACATTAAATTACATGTACCACCAGAACATTAAATAACATGTACCCCACCAGAACATTAAATGACATGTACCCCACCAGAACATTAAATGACATGTACCACCAGAACATTAAATAACATGTACCACCAGAACATTAAATGACATGTACCCCACCAGAACATTAAATAACATGTACCCCACCAGAACATTAAATAACATGTACCCCACCAGAACATTAAATTACATGTACCCCACCAGAACATTAAATAACATGTACCCCACCAGAACATTAAATGACATGTACCCCACCAGAACATTAAATGACATGTACCTCACCAGAACATTAAATAACATGTACCACCAGAACATTAAATAACATGTACCCCACCAGAACATTAAATGACATGTACCCCACCAGAACATTAAATAACATGTACCTCACCAGAACATTAAATGACATGTACCCCACCAGAACATTAAATGACATGTACCACCAGAACATTAAATAACATGTGCCCCACCAGAACATTAAATAACATGTACCACCAGAACATTAAATAACATGTACCCCACCAGAACATTAAATAACATGTACCCCACCAGAACATTAAATAACATGTACCTCACCAGAACATTAAGTAACATGTACCCCACCAGAACATTAAATGACATGTACCCCACCAGAACATTAAATGACATGTACCACCAGAACATTAAATAACATGTACCACCAGAACATTAAATGACATGTACCCCACCAGAACATTAAATAACATGTACCCCACCAGAACATTAAATAACATGTACCCCACCAGAACATTAAATTACATGTACCCCACCAGAACATTAAATAACATGTACCCCACCAGAACATTAAATGACATGTACCCCACCAGAACATTAAATGACATGTACCTCACCAGAACATTAAATAACATGTACCACCAGAACATTAAATAACATGTACCCCACCAGAACATTAAATGACATGTACCCCACCAGAACATTAAATAACATGTACCTCACCAGAACATTAAATGACATGTACCCCACCAGAACATTAAATGACATGTACCACCAGAACATTAAATAACATGTACCACCAGAACATTAAATAACATGTACCCCACCAGAACATTAAATAACATGTACCCCACCAGAACATTAAATAACATGTACCTCACCAGAACATTAAGTAACATGTACCTCTCCAGAACATTAAATAACATGTACCACCAGAACATTAAATAACATGTACCCCACCAGAACATTAAATGACATGTACCCCACCAGAACATTAAATGACATGTATCCCACCAGAACATTAAATAACACCAGAACATTAAATAACACCAGAACATTAAATAACATGTACCACCAGAACATTAAAGAACAAAAACAAATTAAAGTCCCATCTGCTATAATGTACATCATTTTTTGCTTTAGATTTGCATATAAAGCCACAGTGATGTCATAAACAGATGTCCCTTTAAGATAACAGTTTTCTCTCTCCAAATTTTGCCTCTTAGATACCCCAGCCCTTGAGCCACAATGTCATTTTTTGTCTACAAATGATTTACTTTTAAATATTAAAATAATGCATTGTTTAAATTTAAATATTAATTTTTTTAAAAAGACCATAATGAACTGTGTAATCAATTTATTCCTGGTTTTTTTTATTCCTATTTTTTTAGGTAAATTTTATTTGGGTAAAATATATTAAAATTGTAATAAACATAGAGAATGGTAAATCCATGGTGCGCCAGTGTTAGTGCCCACTGTCATGATGAGGATCAATCTCCCTGTGTGGAATAGATTTTTATAAATAGAAGGAATTATTTTATATTGGGAAAACTGACTTCCCAGGTAGACGCTAATGTTGACAATTAGTAGTCTCTGTATTCAGTAGCCCCTCAATCCCATGTCAGGCATCCATGCAAAAATTGTTGGATGCTTTTCCGAAATGACCATCTTCATTGGCTGTTTGATACTGAACATGAATGGGAATTGAAACAGGGTACAGCTTGAGTGTCCCTTATCTAAAGATCCAGTATCCAAAATGATGTGCCTGCAGATGGCAAATCCCACACACCCCTGTCACAATGCAAGCGCACAGCAGTGTATTCAGTTTCCAGCCGCCTTAAGCTGTGATATAGCCTTTCCATGCATGCTCGGATTGCCCCACGCCCATAAAGGGTCATACAATGACACGTGTGCAGACCTGACACGCCAACGGCAGGTTCCTAACAATGCCTCACATCACAGCTACATCACAAAGATTTATTTGCTCTATACAGTATTTACATTGATATTACTGTATTTCATGAGTGCTGAGAGGCTTTAATATATCTTATTGGTGCAAATGATGCGTTATCCAAAACCCTTCTGGTCCCAAGCATTACCAAGGACTTCTCAACCTGTATATATATATAAAAAAAAGAATAAAAAAAACATTAGGAGTAACTTACATACAGCTACTGATTACTTCCACTTGAAGGGACTCCATTAACTCAATTTATCATTAATTAAATCTCTTCATTGTTTTTGTGTTTGTTTGTTTGTTTTTCTATGCATATTAAAAAATATTTGTTAAGTAGTTCCCGTAGAGATGGATGGGGATGTCCAATGAATATGGCCAATGCTGAACATACAGCTGTACACTCGGAATTTTCAAAACCAGACCGGAGGTGGAGCATGTTCAATCACAGGCAAATATGTATATTCCCCCCCGGAGTGGCTCTATATAATGAAGACATTTCCAAGTGTTAAATTTTGGAGAAACAAAATAATAAAGTGAGAACAAGATTCACCTTCATGGATAACGTATACAGACTGCATTAACCATTTCCTGGCAAATTCAAGGCCACTGTGACCCACTGCGAGCTGATATGACAAGGAGAGGGTTACATGATGATTCTGTAAAGCCAATATTATTGTGGCCTAAATCTATAAAGAAACAACTAGGCTAGCACTTAATCCCGGACATAATCCTCAAGATATCCTGCCCTGATCACTAATATGGTATCTAGAGGGAGCTGGCAGGCGGAAGGATTCCAATCTCGGGAGATGGATGGAGGAATACAGGGGGCTGCTCACTTTATCCAGATATTCCATTGTGGAAGATCACTCCGACCTCCGAGCAAAGGTAATTCCGATATTCCGGAAAATGCATGGATTCACATTACAGATGCTGCGATTTATTTCTATCCCACCTTTTAGCAGATGTACAAAAAAAAATTAAAAATATTAGCAAATTTCAATTTTTAGCTCTCGACCTGAGGCATAGAAACAAAGAAGTAACAGTGGTGCTTGCATTAGTGTTGTGGTTCCCCTGTGAACACTCGCCTGCAGAGACAGAGCAGCTTTTTCACATTGTGCGCTTTGCCAAACTGATACAGCGCACAAGAAATGACCTCACATCCACTTCCTGTGCACTATGACCACCACCACAGTGACACTATGGAAAGAATAGGGGGTGGGAAATGATACTCTGCCACCCAGCCGATGTTTTATCAGCAGGCCGGTAATAAAACAAATTGGCTTGTAGCCGATGTTAAGCCTCCGGAGGCTCTAGCATGGCTGTGATATTTTTGGAAGAAAAGGTGGCAAGCCTATGTGGAAAGGTATAGGCAACATCAGCCACCAAATGGAGATACCGGCAACCCATAATGCTTAGCATGCAGCCTGCTCGCTAGGTATTTTGGGATGTTTGAGATGTTTGGGCCATCTTGGAAACTTCAGCAGCCATCTTGGAGGAAGTTGAAGCACGCATCGTGTAGGGTTGACACCAAGACAGTATTTTACTGGCAGGTGGGTCGAGAACTGTCTTGAGGAGAATGTTACGTTTATGTAGGTAATAGCTTGGCTGGTATTTTAGAGGGGTGTCTGAGACCCCCGGTAATGCACACTGGGCTAGTGATGTTGCCAGCACAGTTGAGACTAACTAGCATATAACTCTCATTTAGAGCGCCTGCACGCTCATACAGGGGGTTAATTACATAAGTCAAATCTGGGCCAAAGTTCTAAAAATGGAGCAATCATCACGGAAACCAATGGAATGTTCCTGCTCTTTAGACCAATTTTTAGAACTTTCTCCCCTGAATTGACTGTGATAAATAACCCCCCCACCCCCGCACAAACCCTTCCAATAGCACATTTGCCGAGAGAAGTTACCATTTAACTAGCTGACAGTTTTATTGACTAAACTATTGTTTTTTTTCTCTTTATTTTCACTTTCCTGTTTTCTTCCCCCCCCCCCCCCCCCCCAAAAAAAAATGAGTCATTTTTTCCCACAGGTTGTTGAGGAAAGAAACCCTGGTGTTAAATTCCTTTTTTGAGAGCTGGCCAGGCCCCCCCATCGCCCCCCACTTCGTTATGTAGGTCCAGTGTTGAAACGATACAGAAACGGAATCGTGTTGCCATAGTAACCCCTTCATCCAGCGGGTAACCCATATCTGACGAGAAAAATAAAGGTTTTTTTTTAATAGAGTCCCCATTCATAAGAATTGACCTATTTCAACTCTATTTCGGTTTATAGAAAGCCAATAGCATTACATGCATTCCATAAACCGAAAGTCGTTCATTATGTCGGTTTATGGAATGTATGTAATGCTATTAGTTTCTATAAACCGACTCTATTTCGGTTTATAGAATGTCAATAGCACGAATGGACGAATGATTTTCGTTTATTAACCATTCGTTCATTTGGCTTTCGTTAGTTTAGCATTTTCGTTATTCGTTTTTCGGAAGAATGGACGAAAATGCTATTTTCGGCCGAAGATGCATTCGTCCGAAAACAAATGCACATGTCTAGAATCTATTGGCGTCTATTCAGTGGCCTAGAGATCCATTTCTAAGGTCACTGTATACCCCCAAACATATCTTAATAATATAGAACAATAAAAAATTCCCACTCATTTCAATCTCACCACTTTATTCAAGACAGATGGAATCCATGGAACATGCAAGTTTGTGTCTGATTTGGACCTCTATGTAAAATCTCAATGAAAGCATTGCCATAAACTGTGACCCTGTTGGGGGTTTTTTTTGCATGGAGAGAAAAAAAAGATTATAGTATAAGCATATGGTACAAAAATGGACACTATTTTCATTTCGTGCATCTCACTCTTCAAGATATTACGTTGAAAGGAGTATTGCAAAAAAAAAATGGAAGGGCTAGGACACACGTTCTTGAAGTAAGTACTCCCCAAAGTAAGAAAACGTGAACTCTGAATATGAAATAAAAGTCTGTTCTGATTGGCTAGTAGACAGACAACCTTGGTGTGGTCTGTAAGACATTGCACTCCAATGCTGCTTGGCTCTTGAAAGATGTTGCATCAAGACAGTCTAGATTACATTCATGTACTATTATGGCAAATTGGTCAATATCCTGATGCGTTTCGCACCACTATGGATCATAAAGGCTGCGGTTTATATTTGCCAATAGGTGGGATTGTTACACCAACATTTCTCATCATAATGTGTTTTGTCCTGTGCCCATTTCTTCCAATAATTATGGAGCCACTACTGGGTTCAGGGGGTAGGAATTTGGGCAGATTAGATGATCTGAATGGTTCAAAATACCAACCCAAAATAATAGACAGACAACCATAATATCAAAATAAAAACATCACATAAACAGTCGCAGCTAGATAGAAGGTCATTATGAACATACGAGAAAAGGGGAAGGGTGGGTGGGAATTTTACACTTCTATTATTTTTTTAAACTAAGCCATCCCACCCACACCTAGCTAATAATACCACCCCTTCCCATCTGGACACTCCCCCTTTCCCTCCGCCAGCAGTCATGTTGTCTATTGCTTAGACTCAGGCTCTCTCTTTTCAACAAGTAGAATAAACAAAGCCCATTGTGTTCTCGATTGAAATCTTGGTTGTACGGTCGAACCTCATGCACTGTGTCACCTTGACCTGGATGAAGGTCAGAGAGAGGGTGTAACCAGAGACAACATACTATGAAGTATCATAGTACAATCATGTGTCCAACCTTTTTTTTTTATAACCATTGCTTACTTAAAGGCTACATTGGCATCTACTAAAAAAAAGTACATGTCGAATTATCCTCATGCTAGGGCTACTCAGCTTTCTGCCTTCTCTGTTAGAAGTACAGGTGAAATAAAAAAATGTTCAGTTGTCCTTTAAAGGAATGTCACTTCAGACTCTGTGTTATAATAAAAGTGAGTCTAAATGTGTAGCATGCGACATTTCCCATCAGAATTAATTACATTAATCTGAGTCAATTAGGAAATTGCTATTGATGGCATTGGGAGAGGAGGCTTTTTTAATGCTCTCATGTGATAATTTCAGCAGAATAATCCTATATATGTTAGAAATTCCACAGACACAAGATAATGCAGAAAGTAATACGCTTGCATATTAAGGTGGAGAAAGAGCAATATTCATTTTATAAAACTTGTTGGCCTTTAAAGGCACACAGCCTTCCCAAAGTTACTCGGAATATAGAGAATAAAACAAGATCAAAAATAACCTATTAATAGTGAGCAGAACTGCAAACAAAGACCTAAATCACGAGTTAAATGTTTTCAAGAGGTCTGTGGTGTCTCATGTTTATGACTGCAGTCTCGAATCCCACTGTCCTGCCTGGCGCGGTCCCAAAAAGAGCAGGGCAATGGTTGAGCCTGGCGGGACACAGTCTCCAAATCGTGATGGAGACATTTATTTCCTATTGAAAAGTAATTTATTTGCAAATCGAGCCACAGGATATACATTTGAGACAGATGTAAAAACACATTGTTATCTTAGCAGAAATGTGCATAAATTAACACGATGTACAAATCATTTCTCATCATTTTATTCTCTATAATCACCGTATAAACCATGTGTATGTGACACAGAGTAGATCATTGATATTCCACTGCAAAAATTCTGGCAAATGTAATTGTGTCTATTTGCTTTGTATATGTCTGGCATTGAAAGAGTTCATCTATTAAGCATTGTTAAATAAAAGCCAAACTGTGATTTAAATTGTGCTTTAAGAACTCACACTAGGGCTTGGCAGAGCTAGCTTACAAATGGAAGACGGACTTGGGAGCAATGGGGACCCGCTATAATTATTAAGTGAAAATTAACTCAGGGACAGACAGGGGAAAAAAATAACTAAGTTCTGGGTAATTGATAGATTGCATCAAATTTAGGATGGAAATACTTTAATGAAAAAAATATAAATAAAGTACCTTATTGAGCTTGTACAGCTCTGTCGGGGGGGGGGGGGGGGGCAGACAGAGTGGCATGTACTAAAAAAACGCAAATATATTTTATGTGCAAAACTATTTTTGCGCTTTGCTCCTTTTGCAGTGTACTAAAATAAAAACTGGCATAATTGTGAATAAAAACAGGCAATTTTGCGAATATTTTTTCTACCTCTTTTGATAGCGCTCGCTAAAAGCTGGTGTAATTTTCACACGCAAATAAGAATTATTTTTCACAAAATATTCGCAAAACTCTTTAGCGTGCGCAAATCTAATTTACTTACGCTACCGGAAAAAAGCACAAATCAGGAGAAAAAAATAGTCTAAAATTGCTCCTTACTCATGTTTTAGATACTTTTTTCCCACTGCACTTGTTTAGTACATGACCCCTAAAAGATGTCTGCCCCTTGATAGAGCTATACGGAGCTAAAGGAGCTCAATAAGGTGCTTTATTTATATTCATATACATTGTGTATTCTGAACTACAAAGGTTTGGATTATTTGGACTCTCTCCATGCCTTAGGTATCAATTTGAAGACCTCCCATGTCCCTTATTCTCCTATTATGGGATATGTAGGCTATTACCCGCTGGAGGGCACTTTAAGTGTTTTGCATTTAAGATTATGATTAATCACTGTTACCGCGAAACGCGTAGAGTGCATCCCCTTTTACTCGCTTTCTTATGTATGGCGGTCACCAGTCTTCCAATAAACACTTTATTTGTGGAGTGCCTATTTCTTTGATTTAAGCCTTTTGATGTCCCTAAGTGCATGTTTTAAACTCCCTATTAATGAGACAGAAGCCAGCTAATCAGGTTTCGGCCCTCTTTCATCATTTAAAAATTCAGTAAATGAAAAAAAAATATGTATGGATTTTTTTTTTTTTTTTAATAATCTGAGTGCCACAGGGGACAATGCCTGGCTTCACGCAGTTCGCGTCGAAAGGGTTAATATTTTGTGACAGGTGTAAACCTGTTAATGTAAATACAATTTCTAGCCAGGAGTTGAGAATAAATAATAACAAATAAAGGTTGTTTTTCTTTTCTAAGCCCAATGTTCATCTGTTTACTGCACCTCCTGTTATATTCTGAGACGGATGGTAATTCTATATATTGTCAAATTAATTATATATATTTTTTCACTGACGATGCGAATAATGAGGGAAAGTGAAACATTTGTTAGAAGTCTCACCTCCTCTCGCTCGCACCTTCCAATTAAAAGAATTATGCTGTGATCCAAATTTACAGGGCCTAGAGGTAGTACTCAGGAGCTCTCAACCAAACAGGTTTAACCCCATATGAGCTCACCTCTTGCTCTGCCTGGGAATGTACTAAAAGTGCTGAACTACACAGAGCAGCATCAAAAAATAAACGGATACATTTCTATAGATCAGTTGTAAAAAGATGACCAATCGGCAGGGACATTCTAAGGGTTTCCATGGTGACTCCTCCCCTGTTTAGAACTTTGACATATACAGCTGGGCCACTACAATACACACCGTGCCTTTTGCAAACGACAGAATGGAAAAAAATCAGAAAGGTTGTATATAGCTCCTTGTTGAGTTTGGTTATCAAAATAGATCACCAAAATCATATTTATCCCCAGAATCCCTTGGAGGGTTGGTAGCACTGCAAGATTTAGACACCTATGGGAAGTTGTCTGGTTTGTGTAGATTTGTGTTCAATAATTATGCCTCTGCTACCCCTTTAAAAAAAAAATATATATATATATTTATATATGTTAACCAGCCTTTGCAAAGCTATAATAATTATGCACTGGGAGAGTGGATTCTGGAGTCAAATGTTGACATAGCTTAAATGGGTGAGGGAGGAAGGCCAACTTTTTGATCAAAAGCGACAAAAAGGATGTCTGAAAGATTGGATTTCAGGGAACTGAGACTTTTTACAGCCTAAATTTGAATGTGTCAATAAATCAGAAAGATCAGCCTTCAGGCTAAACAGGGCTTTGATCAAAACCAAATAAATCACTGTCTTTACAGTCCTTAGTTGGCACAGATCTCTCTTACACCGCTCCCTTCAACTGTGCGAGGTCTCCGAATGAAGGGCGCTTTGCTCTGACATCATGTTCTGGAGATGTCGTCCATGTTAACACACTAAGGCCCTGCGATCTTTGGTAGCTGGACCAACTTGTATCTATCTGATATTGCAAACTTACTATACCTGTAAAGGATGCTACATACATACAGACACTTTACAGTCCTCTTGTCTGTTCAGTAACTAAATGTAACTGTTCAGTAAATACATTCTAACTGTAGAGTAATATATACTGTTGGCACATTAAATTTGGTAGTAGAAGCCTGCCGGTACAGAGGCAGCATGATTTACTAGTACGGTGACATAAAACAGCTATACTGATGCTGAGTTTCTCTGTCCTATAAGTAAAATGATCAGGTCCTGGGATCTGGGCTGGGGGGAGTCTGTGTTTCATTAATCTTTTTTTTTTTTTTTAAGTCAGAGGCCTCATTACACCCCTTGAAAAGGTTCATTTCATTTTTGGGAGAGGATTTTACAGAACCGAGTCAGACGCTGCTCTTTGGAAAAAGAGTTTCTGAGCAGAATTTAAAAAGATGCTGATAGAATCTTACTATTTGCTCCAGGTACACAAAAGTCTACTCCTAAGTACCAACTAAGCACCTCTCTCTGAGGCAATGTTCCAGTTTATTTGTTTATCACCTGGTAATCTTTTAATGGTTTCATCCAATGCTTTATTGCCTATATTATTATTATTATTTTTTTATTATAAATTCTTTTATTTTTCGTGTCATATATAAAAAAGACAATACAAACATTTACATACATTACAATTCGCATAAAAAGAAAAAAAGAAGAAAAAAAAGCGCTTTGAGAGACGAGAATATAAATAGGGGAAAAAAAGAAAAAAGTTCAGAACAAGTGCAAATCAGCAGCCTTGTGCGACTACTTCTTTTTTTTAAGTGCACATCGGTGTCAGTGGTCGTGGCAACAGACTTCCCCTCCGATTAGCATTCATGGTTATATACACTATTTTTAGGATTATGCATGGGAAATATAGATGGAATCTAATCCTGTCTTATTAATGTGCCACAGTACACTTTTGTTGCACTTAAGTTATTGGTTATATCTCTGGAGTCCACAAAGCCCTTAATACTTACCCCTTCTTTCCCTTTGCCCCCTCCCTCCCCTCCACTTTACCTTCCCTTTTTCTTACATATAACCAAGGAAAACTAGGCCATTCTCCTTCTCCTCCTCTCTTGGATAATGTTGTTTGTTTGTGTTATATGTTGTAAGCAATAACATCATGTATTTTTCAGATTTTAGGACATTTATATGTCAATTTGGATGTAAAAGAAAATATATTTAATAAAGTAAATGTATATAAAAAAAAGATTATTATAAATTAGGCCCTGGAGTAGAAGAGGGGACACCGAATAAGTTGAAGATCCAAAGGTAAGTTTATTCCGACACATTGGTCTAGGACAAAAAATGATTAGGTGGAACTTTTAAAATGTTTTCTTTTCTTTTTTTAAGGTTTATTCCTATGCTTGAAACTCTGCAAAGTCACTTCTAGTGGTAATCACTAGATAACTAATTTAATGACTTATATTTACTGTCTGTTCTAGAGCCTTTGATGGCATTTATCTGGGGTGACCTGGCATTGGATCTTTAAATGTTTCGATTTTCCATAGAATTCTTTCCCCTTCTAGTGATATAAATACATAGTGAAAGTCCTATTAATTCGATTATGGCCTTGTAAGGCATCTGGAAGATTCACAGCAACCTTATCCAACCTAATACCAGTATGTTATAGAATGGTTAGTACATTTATACATGTAATGGCAGTCCATTCCTCTAAGGCCAGTCCATTCCCCTAAGGCCAGTCCATTCCTATAAGGTCAGTCCATTCCTATAAGGCCAGTCCATTCATATAAGGCCAGTCCATTCCTCTAGGCCAGTCCATTCCCCTAAGGCCAGTCCATTCCTATAAGGTCAGTCCATTCCTATAAGGCCAGTCCATTCCTCTAAGGTCAGTCCATTCCTCTAAGGCCAGTCCATTCCCCTAAGGCCAGTCCATTCCTATAAGGTCAGTCCATTCCTATAAGGCCAGTCCATTCCTCTAGGCCAGTCCATTCCTATAAGGCCAGTCCATTCCTATAAGGCCAGCCCATTCCTATAAGGCCAGTCCATTCCTCTAGGTCAGTCCATTCCTCTAGGCCAGTCCATTCCTATAAGGCCAGTCCATTCCTATAAGGTCAGTCCATTCCTATAAGGCCAGTCCATTCCTCAAGGTCACTCCATTCCTATAAGGCCAGTCCATTCCTCTAAGGCCAGTCCATTCCTATAAGGCCAGTCCATTCCTCTAGGCCAGTCCATTCCTATAAGGCCAGTCCATTCCTCTAGGCCAGTCCATTGCTATAAGGCCAGTCCATTCCCATAAGGCCAGTCCATTCCTCTAGGCCAGTCTATTCCTATAAGGCCAGTCCATTCCTCTAGGCCAGTCCATTCCTATAAGGCCAGTCCATTCCTATAAGGTCAGTCCATTCCTATAAGGCCAGTCCATTCCTCAAGGCCAGTCCATTCCTATAAGGTCAGTCCATTCCTATAAGGCCAGTCCATTCCTCAAGGCCAGTCCATTCCTATAAGGTCAGTCCATTCCTATAAGGCCAGTCCATTCCTCTAGGCCAGTCCATTCCTATAAGGCCAGTCCATTCCTCAAGGCCAGCCCATTCCTATAAGGTCAGTCCATTCCTCAAGGCCAGTCCATTCCTATAAGGCCAGTCCATTCCTCTAAGGCCAGTCCATTCCTCTAGGCCAGTCCATTCCTATAAGGTCAGTCCATTCCTATAAGGCCAGTCCATTCCTATAAGGTCAGTCCATTCCTATAAGGCCAGTCCATTCCTATAAGGCCAGTCCATTCCTATAAGGTCAGTCCATTCCTATAAGGCCAGTCCATTCCTCTAGGCCAGTCCATTCCTATAAGGCCAGTCCATTCCTCAAGGCCAGTCCATTCCTATAAGGCCAGTCCATTCCTCTAAGGCCAGTCCATTCCTCTAGGCCAGTCCATTCCTATAAGGTCAGTCCATTCCTCTAGGTCAGTCCATTCCTATAAGGTCAGTCCATTCCTATAAGGTCAGTCCATTCCTCTAGGTCAGTCGATTCCTCTAGGCCAGTCCATTTCTCTAGGCAAGTCCATTCCGATAAGGCCATTCCTGGACAACTGGCAGTGAATTTTACATTGGCTTTATGCTTTTCCAGTTATAGCCCATTCTGATTATATGACATTTTATCACCCCGGAGCAATCAGTCCTCTGAGCCACCAAATTAAGAGAGCAGTGTGGAATATATGACACTGTTTCCAGCCTCATGAAAGGGAAGTGATGGGTCAAAACAAACATGGCGTCATCTACCTACTGGTACCACCACTGACTTGCCTATTCCCAGGATGCATTGCTTTTGCAAATAAACACGTTGTTTTTGTGCCAAATACTGGCGCAACCAGCGTGTTTGCCAATGCATAACACAGACTCTCAACAAATTTAGTGAGTCTGCGTTATCTACGCCGAATGCATAGATTTAGGTTGTGTCAGCGCTTGTTGCGCCGGCCCAGCCTATGTATAGAAAGACCCGCAGCTGGAAAGCACATGTGTTGTTTCGCGGGAAACCTCCATCGGGGAGTTCCCATTCATGTGGGGAGTTAGAAAAAAAAAGCGCAATCGCCATTATGCATGACAAATGGCATTTGCACTTTTTTTAAATAAAACTCTGGACGCTTTGCAGCATGGGAGTTTTTATACATTGCGCCCTATGTACCATAATATAAAGGTCTTCCCAAAGACCCAGATCAGACAATAGTAACCACTCACCTACAATGATTATTCCATTCTCTTATCTTAAAACCTGCCAGTTCAGCAAGCAGCTTGAAACTGCAAAGCACAGCAGTTAAACAACTGAACAGAATTAATTGAAAGGAAAGCGAATTAGAGAGACAAGAGTGAATGTAGAATCTAGAGATTCCATTGAATTACTCCTGCGTCATGTGTCTGGTAGATAATAGGTGAGGTTTGGGTCTCACCCTATTGAGACTGTGCCTTGACCTGGCTGGTGAGATTATTTATGTTAACCTAAACCTATCATTTCTAGCATGTTTATACACTTGTTGCCAATGTTATAAAGGTGAGAAGTGCAATCTTTTTTTTTGTATACAGTGAAAAAAAAACAATGCTAATTTTATTTAATGAAAATGTTTCTTTTATGTATTTTGAAAACGAAAGTGACGGTTTGTCCTTAAAGGGCAGTAGGCGTTCCAACTGAGCTTAAAGTTGCTGAACATTAAGGGGTTAATGTAGGTTTGTCAACATCTCTTAGGAGGACATAATGTGCTCGCCAGTTAAAGCACTTCAACTCCAGAAGTGCACTTAACTTTTGTAAAGAAAAAGAGTAAATCCATTAGTTGCTGGATTACTGCCAGTTATTTAAGTCCCAAATCAAACTCACTATTTCCTCTTCAGTCCAAGGGCTCGGGCGATGCATTTTAAGATGGATCGTATTACTCTCGACTAAGGTCTCATGTCTCATGAAATGACTGCTGGCCTTGACAGATGTATTAATATATTTATAATAGAGATGGGTTTAAAAAAAAAAAAACATGTTAACCAGACAATATATTTTATACATGTTACATTTATAAATAAAAGCTTGAAAGCGTAATGTGCAGAGTGTGAGAGTGCATTACAGCAGTAAAACTCAAAATAAAAATGATTTTATATATATATATATACATATATATGTGTGTGTGTGTTTTTAAAATAATTTTACTCAATGACATCTATACAACCAAGGGTTGCCACTTTTCTTTGAAAAAACGATATTGGCCATGCTACTGCCTCCAGCTGATGCCAACCCATGGGCAATACATGGGGGGAGGAAATGAGAGGTGTGGCACAGTGAAGGAGGGGATAAAGACACTATAGGGGTGATGATGAGCAAGGTGGGGCGCCACATAGGATGCCTGGACACCTAAGGCCGTCCCTGATTGTGGCAAAAGTCCATTACAAACCATGGATCAAAAAACAATAACATAACACGAGTTCTGGCTGGATTTCAGTTCTGAGTAATTGTTCTCTGATAACAAATTTTAAGGGGAAAAAAAAAAAACTTTTGTAGTTTG
>CM069864.1:12455482-12570482 GCA_036172795.1 Pelodytes ibericus | reverse complement strand
GGGCATCTGACTGGCACACTATTCCTGGGCATCTGACTGGCACACTATTCCTGGGCATCTGAATGGCATAATATTCCTGGGCATCTGACAGGCACACTATTCCTGGGCATCTGACTGGCACACTATTCCTGGGCATCTGAGTGGCATAATATTTCTGGGCATCTGAATGGCATAATATTCCTGGGCATCTGACAGGCACACTATTCCTGAGCATCTGACTGGCATAATATTCCCCTATTCCTGGGCTCTGACTGGCACACTATTCCTGGGCATCTGAATGGCATAATATTCCTAGGCATCTGACTGGCACACTATTCCTGGGCATCTGACTGGCACACTATTCCTGGGCATCTGACTGGCATAATTTTCTTGGGCTCTGACTGGCATAATTTTCTTGGGCTCTGACTGGCATAATATTCCTGGGCATCTGACTGGCATAATATTCGTGGGCTCTTACTGGCACTCTATTCCTGGGCATCTGAATGGCATAATATTCCTGGGCATCTGAATGGCGTAATATTCCTGGGCATCTGAATGGCATAATATTCCTGGGCATCTGAATGGCATAATATTCCTGGGCATCTGAATGGCATAATATTCCTGGGCTCTGACTGGCATAATATTCCTGGGCATCTGACTGGCATAATATTCCTGGGCATCTGACTGGCATAATATTCCTGGGCATCTGACTGGCACAATATTACTGGGCTCTGACTGGCATAATATTACTGGGCTCTGAATGGCATAATATTACTGGACTCTGACTGGCATAATATCCCTGGGCATCTGACTGGCACACTATTCCCATTGAAATACTGGTAAGTTTGTTGATTTAACTTTACTTCATTTTAAATATTGTATTTGTTCCCGTTTTGTTTCTTCACTTCAAAATAAGATATATGCAGTGTGCATAGGAATTTGTTCATAGTTTTTGTTTTTACTATAGTCCGGCCCTCCAACGGTCTGAGGGACAGTGAACTGGCCCCCTGTTTAAAAAGTTTGAGGACCCCTGTATTAAAGGGACACTACCACTTACATAATATGTAGATAGATAACCTGGTCATTTAAAACAAACACATATTTAAATCATGTGTCACTGTCTGTTGTTTTTTTTATTTTTATAATGATTGAATTAATTGCATATAAAAGGAAAAATAAAATTAGGTGTTTATCTCCTGACTCCATTTTGGGAATATTTCTCCTTGATGCAACATCATCCAAAATCTTCCAGCCAGTCTGACTTTACAACTGTAGCCAAATCCTGAATGATGATGTCATGAGATACTCCCATGCCCTCTTCCTGGCTCCTGTGTATCATAGAGGGCAGGACTAGTTGCCTGCGCACAACATTTTTTTTACCTGCCTTCCAACACAAAGAGAGGATACTGACCTGATCAAAGAGGATCATAACTCCGCCCCCTTGTGATGTCATAGTTACATTACCCTCCCATTCAATGCAAGTCTATGGTCAGAATTCTGACTTATAGACTGCATTCAGTGTCCCCAGCCCCAAAGTGAGATACTAGTGCTGTAAAGTCACTGGGGGGTGGCACCCAAAAACACTATATTTCACAAAATGTTGGCACCACAGTCACACTTGTTAAGTTACATATTTTATTAAATACAGTCACATAACAAAAGCAAAAGACATATCTGAGATGAACAATGCAAAATAAAAAAAATAAACCCTTTTAATTTTTTGGTGGGAGTGCCCCTTTAATGGAGCTTCAACTTTTAACATTAAATCCTAGTGCAGGTAACGGAACCAAAGACTTAAATTCAAAAGGGTCATTGTTAATTAATTCCCCAAATAGTCCGTTTGCGTTTTAATACACCTAACAATGGACGGTTTCTTTTGGAGGTGAACCGACATTGCCGTACATATCTATTTAAGAGGATGGATATAATTATATACTCTCCGCCATATACACTGATGACAGTTCCCATTCCAGGGATAGAAAAGGGATTCCCCCGAGACCCCTCGGGTCATAGCAAACCCAGCACCTGCTTGTCTGATGTGATTTAAAGAAATCTCTGGCATACTGATCTGCCAAATGGATGTGACATGCTTAACCCCCCCTAACTGATGGGGCAACAAATGAAAACTTTCAGACAAAAATACACATTCTTTTTTGTCAATATAAAGACTGCAAGTCATTTGTCTCAGTTTATTTCTGCCTGTCAGTCTGGGCTAGTAATGGCAAAGTAGCAGATTAATAACAAAAACAAAGTATTATTTTTTTTACCAGCAATGGGACATTGAGATACTCTCTTATATTTAAGGATGTCCTGTGGATCTTTCAAATATCTAACTTAATGGTAATCATTTTATCAACCTCTGATGTATGAGGCTTCATTTACATTCCTGGGCATTCAACTTGCAAACCTGAGAATTGAATAGAGAATTTTGGGGAGAGTTCAAAGATTTGGAGAGAGTTCAAAGAAGGGCTACTAAACTGGTTCATGGGTTGAAGGATAAAACTTACCAGGAAAGGTTAAAGCATCTTAACATGTATAGCTTGGAGGAAAGACGTAACAGGGGGGATATGATAGAAACATTTATATACATAAAGGGAATCAACACAGTAAAGGAAGAGAGTATATTTAAAAGAAGAAAAACTACCACAACTAGAGGACATAGTCTTAAATTAGAGGGGCAACGATTTAAAAGTAATATCAGGAAGTATTACTTTACTGAGAGGGTAGTGGATGTATGGAATAGCCTGCCAGCAGAAGTGGTAGAGGTAAACACAGTCAAGTATTTTAAGCATGCGTGGGATGGACACAAGGCTATCCTAGCTATAAGACCGGGAACTGGGGACTAATAAAAGTACTCAAAAAAAATTGGGCAGACTAGATGGACCGAATGGTTCTTATCTGCCGACACATTCTATGTTTCTATGTTTCTATGAATAGATTATATGCTCAGATAATTTGCCTCCTGCGGTGTTACCATTGTCTGACTTAATGGCAATCATTTTAACCACCACGTAAGACTGAAAGACGGAATTTACCTTGCTGGGAATTCAACCTGCAAACTCAGTCGTAAGAAGGACATCAAAGGACTGAGTAGACTAAAGACATGTGCAAAACTAAAATTTTCGTTTCGTTTTCGTCCATTCGGACGAAAATGTTATTTATTTCGTCTAAAACGAATTTCGTTCATTACTGCATACGTTTCAGACGAAATTCGTTCCTTATTTTCGTTTCGTTAATTTGTATTCGTTCGTTTTATAGAATACATGTAATACTATTGGCTTTCTATAAACCGAAATTTAATAAATAAAATAAACAGAATAAATAAACAGAAATTCTTATGAATGGGGCTCTCGTTCGGTTCATAGAAAGGCAATAGTTCTACATGTTTTCTATAAGCCGAAAGTCTATAAACCGAACGTTCGGTTTATAGACTTTCGGCTTATGGAATACATGTAATCCTATTGCTATTCTATAAACCGAACGTTTATGAATGGAGACTTTGTCTCCGTGTAGTGAAATGCTATTGTATTCTAGAAACCGACTCTTTTTCGGCTTATAGAATGCAATAGTACTACGAATGGACGAATGAACGAATGATTTTCGTTTCTTAACCATTCGTTCATTCGGCTTTCGTTAGCTTAGCATTTTCGTTCTTCGTTTTTCGGACGAATGGACGAAAATGCATTCGTCCAAAAACGAATGCACATGTCTAGTAGACTATGCAATTGATACCTTCAGTAGTAGGATACTGACAGGCAGGGTTGGCTTCAAATGCAAATAGTCTACTTTCAATGGGAAATATGTAATTTGATTACCAAGTCACAAGGTGATGTCATAGACAAGAGACACCACAGACTCAGTTACCATGTATTTTTCTCTTAGCTCATGCATTCGCCTGCAGTTCCGCAAACACGATGTATAGATCCCTTTTGATGTATAAATAATGCTTAGATGAGACAATTCTATTAACACAGTTTCAACATTGACACTGCAACAAGAGGACAGAATCCCTTTAATTAAACAGCCCCCCATCATATTCTCTGCTCTAACAACTCCAAGGACGAGGATGGTACGAGAGATGGTTAATAGGACAGTTCAGCTTCATCTGATGACAACTTTCCGGCAGTCTTTTTAATGACCAGCCCCCTGCCTTTGAGGTCTATCAAAACCCACGTAGGCCGGCTTTCCTATTTCCTCTGCTATATCCTGCTGAAATTTGGGATGCAATTAATCCTGAGCCAGTCAACTCCTTTGTCAACTTTATTGCCTCATAACTCTGTCTTGCCTGATTGCTTATTTGTCTGGAGCAGGGCCCGGGTAACATTTGCTATCCCCTCTGTTAACAAGCCTGCTTCTCCAGGAATCCAGTCATGTTTCCACTTTGCACCACATGAATACAATGTTCTTAGGGCCCTATGATAATATCAGCTTTGCTGTAATGGTTTATTCTCCAAAGTATCCGTAAACGTATTACGTTCGGTTTAATTGAAAGATTGTATCAAGTGTAGGCTCTGTAAATAGCAATGCTTTAATGAAAGACTACAAATAAAGCACCTTATTTTGTCTGTTCTTTCCAATAATCTATTAATTTGCCTTTGTCTTCCATCAGCAAGATAACTACATATTCATTGCTTTCAGGATGCTGTATACAATTAGCTATGGTCCTGTAGACCAGGAACTGCAGAAACAAAGGATTCTGGGAAAACCAAGTCAGGCAACGGACATGTGTGGCAGTATTGTCCCAAGAGTAATCACTCAGAGCCACTTCCATACACGGATCTGGCTGAACGTCAGTGTCCTCATTGCTAGGGAAGCACACTAGACACAATAAGGCTGGGTAGGACTGTAATAGAACATTTACACATTGATCGGTAGCTTTCCGAGTCCTTCCAGAAACCAATGAATGACAGTGTGGAAGGTTATCAAGATGCAAATGAGATGCATGTGTTTTGGTCCCAAAATCCCTTCTGCGGGACTCCCTTAGGCTTCGATACTCTGCAACCCCCCCCCTAATATAAACAGATGTAACCTTGAAAGGAGAATTTACCATTTGAAATGGTACACATGGTACATTCGGGATTGGCGTTCTTTGTCTAAATTAATCCTGTGATCCGCTGCGTGTAGCTGCGACATTACAGACTCAGGCGTTATAACGAAGCTTTCAATTTTTTTCTTCCCCAAAAATAAATAAACAATGTCTGTGTTGTCGCCTCCATAGATTTAACGTTGCCACCGGGGGGCAGCCCAGGTTATAACCCTTTGTGTGACAGTCCTACACTAAACGACTAACGCATAGCAATCAGTCTAAATCAATGTTTTATTTCCTGCAGGATTCTGATAAAAGAGTGATGCCACCATGTTTGTTTTATTACAGTACCGACAGCCGCTGATGACAGCTGCCTTCTGCGTATATATATAAAACACATTTTGACCCATACTTTTGATACATCATGATCTCCTTGCGAATGAACAGTACATTACGCAGGGGATCCTACACCTATATGACGGGCAGAGCGATACCAGCAATAGAAATATTAAACTAAATATATATTTTTTGATCCATACATTCGGTACCAATTTAGCTGCTTTCATTTTGAGTGGAAATGGATGGACACAATTAAATCCTATTTGCCTGTAGATTGCAAGCATATTAGACAAACAGGGGATTTCGATCGCGTTGTGATTACCACCCTGAGTTCTGTGACCCGTCAGAAAACATAAACATTATCTACATCGTTGTCAAACACTTCGTCAGTATGTTGGTCAACTGGCCCAAGCAATCAGTCTACACTCGGTCAATTGCTGGTCATCTGTTATTTCAGATGAATTAGGAGCGTACTAATCCTTAACTGGACTGGACAGGAACACTTGTTCCCAATATCAGTTGCACATGACCTCCTGTTTCTTGAGTTCATGATTACAGAGGGGCACAGGCCAAATTGTCCATAAACTGTTGAGTGATGGCCTTTCTAGTAGTGGAGTACAGTTTAAAGGGACACTATCATGATTCAGTTTCATCATTTTATTTAACCTTAACCCAAGTCTTAATTTTCATAACATTGTTTTAAATTGTCTCTAAATTGGATTTTTTTTGTTTAATTTTTTGAGAGCAGAGCACTGTAAGTAGGCAGCAGGGCTGGCCCAAGATATTGGGGATGAAAGGTTTCCCCATCCCACTGAAACCACACCCACTAAAACCCTACCCCACCAAAACCACACCCACACGCTACAATGTTATAGCGCCCTCATTTTAATAACTATACAGAACATTGCAGCTGCGTATAACAGACAATCAATAAATAATAATAATGTCTTGAAAGGCTACATGTTTTGGATAAATAAAAATCTGATACACACTCCACATTAGTCCAAATATTAGTGTAGCATAGAGCTCCACAGAAATACAACACAATAATATAGGGTGTGTGTATCACAGCAATAAAATAGATACACTGTCACATAAACACATGCAAACAGTTACAGACACATACACATGCAGTCACATACATCGTCACACACACAGTCACGCATAGACAATCACACACGCACGCAGTCACAAAAACACAGCAGGTTACATCTCTCTTTTGGGGCACAATGATGGCACTGGTAAGCTGTTTGGGGCAAAGATTGGCTCAGGCAGGCTGGTTGGGGGCACCGACAAGCTGTTTGGTGGCAAAGATGGCAAAGGCAGACTATTTGTGGCAAAGATTGCAAAGGATAGCGTGAAAAGGGAGCATTGAACAGTGATCTGTGCTGGTGGAGCAAGAGATCTGCTGGTTCCCAGATAGACCAGTATTATTACATCATTGCTGAATTTCAATGTCTCATCCAGGATTCTAAACTCCTCACATTGACCTCACTAAGATGGTCATTAGATCCCTCTTCCAGCTCTCAAGCCTGGCCACAGAATAGGCCACTATCATGTTTTTGCAAGGGATGAATAGTATTTTACATAGGAAAGCCAGTCTTTTAACAACTCCTCCTAAAAGCCTTTCAAGCGTTTCCTCTGCTACCAGTTTGGCTTCTGGTTTTTGTGTTACTCTACTGATTGATTCGTCTTGATCTGGATGTAGTTCTTTGTTTAAACATTTCCACCAATTAATTTTCCCAGGACTATACAGGGCTTGTTTGCTCCAGACATTGAATTTCCCTGAGAAATATTCTTGACAGCCGCTAATGACTTATTTAATCAGATGTTGCAACTCAGAAAGGCATATTGATAACACTACAGCCTCTTCTCTCTCTTAGAGACCGTGCTACCCAAATATCAGCTTTACTTTCAGTCAAAGGAGTGCGAAAATGTCAATAATTTGAATAACATGTGGATCAGTAATTTTTCCCCCCAGTTTATTAAATGTACACCCTTTCATGCAAACAGTACCCCCTGATGGCATTGGCCTCCTTAAGCAGGATAATGCTCCCTGCCACAAAGCAAAAATGGTTCAAGGTGTTGACTTGGCCTCCAAATTCCACAGATCTCAATCCAGTCAATCTTTGGGATGTGCTGGACAAACAAGTCTGATGCATGGAGGCCTCACCTCACAACTTACAGGATCTGCTGCTGCCATTGTCCATATCTCTCAGATTGTAACCCGTTTTCTTCTACTATCTACTATCTCATATGTCCTGTGTTAAATTGAGAGGTAGAAATGATCAGTGATCACTTCCACCGCTCAAACGGTTTTGCTCAATGCCTTGAGTTCAAGGCATCCAGCAACACTATGATCGCTGCCCTGTAGTCAGCAAGGGCTCCGGAAGAAATCAGTGAGTATAGAACAAATAAGGTGTGAAGCTAAGCAAATTAGTCTGTGGCTGAACCACAGTACCCAGAGACACTTACACTTCCTGTATCAATGGTATCCAACTTCCCTATAGATTGTAAGCTCACTAAATCAGTTCTTTGCTTTCTCTTAAACATTCTCACAATGGAACTGTTTTTTTTTTTCCTCACAAATGTTGTTTTTTTTTTTACCTTGGCTTACAAAAAGTCTTAGTACTGAAAATTAGAGTTAGACTTTATAAATACATATGAAGGTTATTAATGAATTGCAGCTCTGAACACAACACAAGTTAGGCACTTGTTTGCTACATTCTAAATAGTGTAAAGCAACATTCTAAACATTGTGTCACTACATTCTAAATAGTGTAAAGCAACATTCTAAACATTGTGTCACTACATTCTAAATAGTGTAAAACAACATTCTAAACATTGTGTCACTACATTCTAAATAGTGTAAAGCAACATTCTAAACATTGTGTCACTACATTCTAAATAGTGTAAAGCAACATTCTAAACATTGTGTCATTACATTCTAAATAGTGTAAAGCAACATTCTAAACATTGTGTCACTACATTCTAACTAGTGTAAAGCAACATTCTAAACATTGTGTCACTACATTCTAACTAGTGTAAAGCAACATTCTAAACATTGTGTCACTACATTCTAAATAGTGTAAAGCAACATTCTAAACATTGTGTCACTACATTCTAAATAGTGTAAAGCAACATTCTAAACATTGTAACACTCCATTTTTAATTGTTCTAACCACTGATTTAAACCATGTTAACTAGTTGACCCAAGTAAGCATTTTTATAGTCCCTAAAAGGTTAATAAATGGAGGGCAGAGAGGGACAATGTGAGTGATAAAATGATCTGCAAAAATGGAGCAAAGTTTTTAAAGTAAATCCTCTGTCCTATTAGGAAAGCCTTTAATCTTTTCATTTCATGCATCTGAAAGTACACATACTGAGCTTCGCCTGTATATATTGCTGACTCCATATTGTATTTACAGTGTATACCTCACAGTGTGGAAGGTATTGTGTGCTACTAGCTCTTACCATACATTTATATATATGGCATTTCTGATTTGTTCATTAAGTTCTGTGGATTTTAGAGTTGTACCTATGCACTTATAGAGAAGATCTCAGTGAAAAGCTAGATTGTTATCTTTCAGGCATGGCTATTGGCAGTCAGTCCCCACCTGTCTCTAAGCTGCCCCCAGGCAAACCTTCATGTTGTCTAATAGGAACACAGTGTCTGCCTATCTCAGTTTACTCTACTTATAAAATAAAAACAAAGAATGAATTCTTAACATTATCTGCTAATAAGACGGCTATAACAGTCTGGTATTCTTTTTGGATCTAAGAGAATATTATCTAGATAAGGATGGTTTGCAGAGACCTGAATAGATAAGACTTCTAAACAAGATTTGCATGATACACCTGCCTTTAACTTTCATCTTACTGTACCTGGGGTACTGTTAGGCACTATATACAAGAATTGATTTATGCATATTAAAACTTAAAAAAAAAAATACTTTAATAAGTTTATGTTATGCTAATTATTGCTGAAAAGCAGGCAGGTTTTCTGGAAGGATCTTACCTCTCCCTCTACAGAGGGGCATGAGGAATTCAAATGTGCATGCTCACAGTACATGAAAATGGGGGGTTGTGCTCCCAAATCAGCACTGTTCCTATGCAATGGGGGGTATACACATGCATTGCACACATTAACACACACAAGCCCGATGTAACTGACACACGTGCCCATTGTCTCCTCTATTAATTGTAATGCAGGAAGTGCTAAGCGGGTAAAACACTGAGTGTACAGCTGTACACATAACATTCTCACAATCTAGCCTACAATCTAAACATCTTTCTTTTTTCTGCAAATTGAAAAACACAAAACCTACACGTTTGATCCAAAATAAAGTCTAATTGAATACAGCTTTCTGGATCAGGCGCCTACATATTTTCTGTTTGAGTGGAGCTATTTACTGATTTCATCAGCTTTCCATAGGATAAGCCTTTAATCACTTAAATTGCCAACATTTTCAATACCAGCCAATGAAGGCAGCACTCTGATTTACTGGTTCTAATATATTTTATTATCTTGGTAGAACTTGTTATTTAAATTTTACAGCCGCGACACATAAAGAGTGATTCGCTAGAATGTAAATCCGTATTTCCCACACAATAAATATAAATCACGATAATTGGATTTGGAAAGGGATGGGGCCTCTTGGTCTCCATATGTCCTGACAATGCCGGCGCTGTATAGATGTCACTTACCTCTATTGATTGCAATGGGCACATTAGGGCTGGGGTCATGGAAAACCCTCTGTGGCTTCTTATTAACCCTTTTACCACAAGCTTTACACCTGCTGCATTACTGGGGTAGATGCAACACTGGGCCCTTGTCTGAAAGGACAACCAACATTTGGGCTAGTGCCATGCTATTTGTAGCACTGTGCAATGTGGTGCTGTAGGAACAATGTGACACTGTGGCAAGTGCTGTGGGGACTATGTGACACAGTGGCAAGTGCTGTGGATACATTGTGACAAGTGCTGTGTGCCAATGTGTCACTGTGCCAAGTGATTGTGACACTGCACTGTGGCAAGTGCTGTGGGGGCAATATGACACTGGGGCAAGTTCTGTGGGGACTATGTGACACAGTTACAAGTGCTGTGGATACATTGTGACAAGTGCTGTGTGCCAATGTGTCACTGTGACACTGCACTGTGGCAAGTGCTGTGGGGGCAATATGACAATGGGGCAAGTACTGTGGGGGTAATGTGCCAACATGGCAATAGCTGTGGAGCATTGCAACACTGTGGCAAGTGCTGTATGGCATTATGACACCTTAAAAATGTGGCCTAAAATCAGCGCTCAGTGCAAAGTCGTTTCAGGCAGGAGCAACAAAATCCCGGATCAAGTGCTGGTTGCTGGGGTAAGTCCTTAGAGTGCATATCTAGATGCTGGGGCAAAGTTCCATGTGCATACCTTGATGCTGGGGCAAGTCCTGAGTGCTAATATGGGTGCTGGGGCAAGATCTTTGAGTGCAAATATGGGTGCTGGGGTAAAGTCCTGTGAGTGTAATCTGGCTGCTGGGGTAAATTATGGGTGTAATGTAGATGTTGGGGTAAGTTCTGGGGGCAATGTGGATGCAGAGGAAGGAAATAAAAACAAAAAATATATTTTTCAATAACCTTTTTATTACAAATGTAAAACGTTGAATTATAAGAATGTTTATAAATGTGTAAAATGTACAATATGGCCCTCAAATTGAAAAGTTTGGATACCCCTGCTCTAAAGTTTACACACCATAACACACATTTTGTTGTAACATCATATGGCAATTATCACTTCTTTGTTAAATCATTCATTTAGTTATCTCTACTCTAGTTATCTCCTTTTTACAGCTCATGTTTGTAATTACTCTTTGGGTTTAGCATGGCAACAAGAACATTTAAAAAAAATCCCCCAAAAACAACAACTTCACAAATCTTAACTGTAAACACTTAAAACAAAGGTTTATTTACACCTGTAGCAGCAGTGATAAGGAGATTACCAGGGAGATGTTTTGGGTATTGAGTTTGTCTTATCCCTTGTGCAACACTGGTAAGACTTGCTGTCGAGCGATGCTGGACTCCAGGAACAAATCCCATCCATCCACCGTGTGTCTAAAGGTGCTAGAACTAGACCCTTTCGAAAATTGTTACCCCCCAAGTTGTATGGAGATTAAGTAAAATATAATATAACTTGAAGGTTCATAACCTTTTAAAAATATTTGTCGGCCCCCAAAATAATAGTGCCGACTGAACAATACTAGATATTTTTTTTTTTTAAAGACTAGAGAATAAAAATCATCTATACATTGTGCAAGCAAATTAAGCAAAATGTATGTTTCAAACCCCTCAATGGAGTGTCTCCCTGTGGCTTGCTATTTAAAGCCAAATGTGTAATTCAGCTGATTTTTCCCCCCAACTCACCTACTTCAGTTTAAACTCCTCAGTTTCCCCCAATTTAATTTTTTTTCATGCATTAAGCATGGTGTTGCCTATGATTAAATACCTCTAGTGCGAAATGAGTAAGGATGTTTGGTTTTGTTTGTTAGCACCACCCATATGTATTTCTACTTACCTTAAAAAAAAACAAAAAAAAAAAACCCTACACTGTTTTAATTGAATGGAATGAGGACCTATATATTTTTGCTTCCATGCTAATGATACCCAGCCAGATGGTCTCCAACCTTCCCATTAGTTTTCTGGTCAGCTATTGAGTTGCCTTCCAGAAGAGGCAATCAAACTTAATGTTCCTTGCTGGAAACCTCTTTGCAGAAGATGCAGGATAGAGTTTTGGAAATGGCAAGTGGTTCCAGTCTGATAAACAGAGAGAACTAATCCTCAGCTCATTTCTGAGAGCGACAAAAAAACCCCCCACAAAAAAAATATTTTTGGATCCAAATCACCAGATCTGGCTCAAACTCCTGTCTACATTGATTAGGTCATAAATAACTAATTACACAACCCAGTGATCTTATTATTATGACCATTAGTGCAAAGTCTACATGCAAATACATGTCCAATTTACAAGTTTACACAGAGTGATGAAAAGGCCACTAATCCATCATTAAAGTGTTGGTGACAAGTTCCCCTATGTATGATCAACACGATTTAAAAGACAACTGTCGGCAAAAAACGAAGGTCTGTTTAATTGAAAGGTAGTATCATGTTTAGGCATTTTAAATAGAAATTGATTAATGATATAGTACAAATAAAGCAGCTTACTGAGCCCTCTTTGCTCTGCATAGCTATATCAGGAGGCAGCCATCTTGGGTCAGATGGGTCAGATCAATCTTAATCTGACCCAAGATTCTAAACATGTCTGCCCCCTGATATATAGAGTAAAGAGGGCTCAATAAGGTACTTTATTTGTTCATTAAAGCATTTCAATCTTTCAATTAAACATAAATTAATATTGTGCCAATAATTGTCCTTCACCTATATATTCAACTGTAAATATGGACAGAAAATTGAACCAACTACATTATCCAGTTATGAAAGCTAAAGGGGCTCTAAACATATGCAAAATGCAAAGTCTGAGATACCGAGAACGACACTTTCCCATGATGCCTCCTGCCTCCGATAGAATGCACACTGCTTATAACCCCCGTTTCAGTGATTAGACCAGGGGGTTAGGGTTAGAGTGAGGGTAAGGTGTAAGGTTTACTTTAATTACTGTTTTATACCCATGTACATCGATTAGACCAGAGGGGTAAGGCTTGGGGTAAGTGTTAGCTGGAATCTATAGAGTTAAACCTAGCCCTTATCTTACTCTATCCCTTACCTCCCTAGAGTTAGCCCTAGCCCTTACCCTCACTTTAACTCTAACCCCTTGGTTTAGGCAATGTACGTGGGTTTTAAACAGATTGCATACTGAATGTATGAGTTCACTGACAACTGTCGGCACAGGAGCAACCTCCTCCTCCTTACACAGAGCTCAGTGCTGGGCTCCGTGAAGGAGTAAGAAAAATCTCCCCATGCGTGTGATTTGTGGGTCCATTTCCCAATTATTTCTGCATTTCATATCCCCATTATATAAGGCTGGAACAACTGGGATTTTAAGGTATGTTATAATATTATGAGATAGCTCAGTGGGCGATTGCGCTGACTGCAGCAACTCTTCAAACCTCAAGGTCATAGTTTGAATTAGGGGCCAAGATCAGCTCAGCCCTTCATCCATCTGAGCTCAATAAATTTGCACCATTAAGCTAAGGTAACAACAACAAGCTTTATTCATGAAAGTGGGGAACTAAGAAGGGATCTGATAAGGGGAAAGCAAATTTAAGACCAAAGTAGCCAAAGGCATTGAAAAAATTCTCAGCTAAAGTGGGCTATATTGGCCTTAAGTGTGCAATTTCCCTCCTATTCAGCTGCCATTTTGTTCAATCGCGCAATGGTGGGCTACAAGTGCTTTTGAGTCCCACGAGGAGGAAAGCAATATATAAAGCTAGTTATTATTATTATCATTATTATAATACTACCTCCGACGAGATGTCTAGATGGAGCTGGCTTAGTGTCTACTAAATTGTAGTACTGTGCATCACCAGCCCCGATGTGTTGGCCTGCTGTTAATATTAATGGTTTGAGATTCAAGCTGGAGACTGTGCCTCTCTCAACAGGCCATTGTAAGGCTGTAAAAACCAGACCTTTTGTTTGTCTCTGCTGTTGACACCATGCCAGACGTGACCTTGGGCAGACTCATTCCCATTTGTTCTCACTGTAGGGCCTGGATTTTGAAACAGCCGACAATCTCCCACTAAGGGTCCACTTTACTCTGCTTCTTTTCAGGGTCCACCTGGTTGAACGACAAATAAAAATGAACAGAATTTTGGGATAATGATGTAGAGAGCCACTTGTATCTCAATACGATTTTGGGATTCAAGTGATGGAATACGTCAGAGTATTGGTTCTGGTTACATACTCTATTATTAATAAAGAGGTTTACCTCAGAGCACATGAGAAGATCACTTGGTAGAGAGCAACGTTTTAATTAATGTTAGAGGGCTGGGTTTGGAAGTTTTTTAGGGGACATTGAACCAGAAATCCACCAACCCATTCAGCTTAGAGCTGCTACATTTTCTTCCCAAAAATACCAGCCTCCAAATAACCAGAACCAATACAACCAGAACCAATACATTGACGTGTTCATTCACTTGAATCCCGAATTGTAGCCAATAGTTTACTCAAGACTGGACACCATCCCTCCTCTACAGGCCTCTGTAATTGACTCTCTAGAGTGATTGTAGTCACTCTACATGCCTAGTTATTGATGTACACAGATATGCAAGCACAATCTTAAAGACCAAGGAGAAATCCAAACCTGAGAAAGTAATATGACCCTAATGGGACAGACCCAACAAAAAAAGCACTGTTTAAACCAAATACAAATCCTTAGAATAAACAAACACCCCCCCCCCCCCCCCATTCTAGCCTTTCTCAGTAAACTGACATATAGGTAAATAGCACAGGCCTTTTAGAAACTGCCACTGGCCCCTGAGTGGAAACGTGACCTTTCTCAAGGGCTGAATAAACAGCCGCTCGATACAGTGTGTGTTTCAAGAAAAAAGAACAAACAGAAATCCAGGAGTAGAATTTTCCAAACACAATATTCAAATAAAAATTGCAAAATAATTCAAATTTGAAACGCAGAACCAATCATTTTTTTTTTTTTTTTGGAAAGGTTGGATAAGCAGCCACAGAGAAAGTAGGAACGCCCTTATTGGCCATAATTTCATTTCAGCTGTGTGGGACTGCATTTCCCATGATGTTCAGATGATTATATGCTGGCTGAGCATCATGGGACATGTAGTCCAGGCACCCGAAGGTGACATAATCATTCCTCTCGGTCTTGTATACATTGGGGGGGGGGGGGGGGGGAGGGGGGATTGGAGGATTCATCCCTGGTGGTCCATTCACTCACAGGCCATTCATTCCCAGGGGGTATTTCACTACCTGCCAGCCCCAGTTCATAGCATGGGTCTAGGACACTTCTTCATGGCTGCTTCACTGCTGACAGTTCAGTGCGGCAGTTTGAATGCTGAACTGTCAGCGTTTACAAAGTACGCCCCCCAATAAATTAACTGCCCCCTAATAAATGAACCCCCCCGAACCCTGATACTAAAATTAACCCTAATACTAATGCTACTTCCGAACCCTAATACCTAAGCCCCGAAACCTAATACTAAAATAACCCCCCGAACCCTAATACCTAACCCCCCAGATCCTTATACTAAAATAACCCCCCAAACCCTAATACCTAACCCCCGAACCCTAATACTAAAATAACCCCCCGAACCCTAATACCTAACCCCCCAAATCCTTATACTAAAATAACCCCCCAAACCCTAATACCTAACCCCCGAACCCTAATACTAAAATAACCCCCCGAACCCTAATACCTAACCCCCGAACCCTAATACTAAAATAACCCCCCGAACCCTAATACCTAACCCCCCAAATCCTTATACTAAAATAACCCCCCAAACCCTAATACTTAACCCCCGAACCCTAATACTAAAATAACCCCCCGAACCCTAATACCTAACCCCCCAAATCCTTATACTAAAATAACCCCCCAAACCCTAATACCTAACCCCCGAACCCTAATACTAAAATAACCCCCCGAACCCTAATACCTAACCCCCGAACCCTAATACTAAAATAACCCCCCGAACCCTAATACCTAATCCTTATACTAAAATAACCCCCCAAACCCTAATACCTAACCCCCCGAATCCTAATACTAAAATAACCCCCCGAACCCTAATACCTAACCCCCCGAACCCTAATACTAAAATAATCCCCCGATCCCTAATACCTAACCCCCCGAACCCTAATACTAAAATAACCCCCGAACCCTAATACCTAACCCCCCGAACCCTAATACTAAAATAACCCCCCAAACCCTAATACCTAACCCCCCGAACCCTAATACTAAAATAACCCCCTGAACCCTAATACTAATGCTACCCCCGAACCCTAATACCTAACCCCCCAAATCCTAATACTAAAATAACCCCCCGAACCCTAATACCTAACCCCCCAAACCCTAATACTAAAATTAACCCCTATTAAACATTGATAATACTCACCTTCAGTGATCCCGCAGTGCACTGTCCCACAATGACCTCACGCACGATGAATTGGCCATTGCACGTCAGGGGACTGTGAAGCGGCCGTGTTAATAATATATTCCGTTCCCCATAGCATTTGCCTGCACTGGTGGTAGTTCTGCCCCTCTACCATTCCTGCTGGATGGCTATTCCCTGTATCCACCACCATAAGTCACACTTTTTCCCACTACAACTAAGCTTCTGACCCTTATAATGTGATGGGCTGAACATCCTAAACACTGGAGGCATGGCGAAGGCACGGGGGGGGGGGGGGGGGGAGTGCTAAACATCCCAGAGACTCTAGGCTGATATGACTGTATTATCAGCCTTTTAGCGGACTATTAAAGGCATACCTGCCAACATCTTGGGACCAAATCCCACAGCACTCATGGATCCCGAGATCCAGTGTCAGTTTAGAGTGATGTCACACAGCCTGTGAGATTAAGTCCAAGTCCTATCCTGGCACTAGGTGTCTGGAGTTCAATTCTGTAGCGTTAGGACTATGACTATCTCAGAACATACATAGGGGGCTTTTATTCATGAAGGAGGGAACTGACAAAGGGCATGCAGAACCGAGACCCCTCCTTTCCATACCCACCTTTAATTCACTGTTTCCCCTGATTATATTTACTAAGGTTACACAACTCCACATGTACCTCTAGTGGACCCATAGCCGCTGCTAATAGACATCCGTGGCACTTCCTTGTGGAGCTGCCTGCGCACTGTGTCCACACAGACTGCCAGCGACCAGCCCACAGTGCCGCAATGTCTTAGTGTAAGGGCTGAAGGGGCTGCACTTGTAAACACCACTGTTTGCTAGGGAGAGAATTCTCTACCTCTAACCAACGATCGTATTTGCATTAAGAAGGTCGTCTGTCATCCTGGCCTTAGCTGGATAAACCTCACTGGAGCACCCTGGCCATTCAAATAAAGTGCTGTTATTTGGCAGAGAGAGTGATACAGATCTCAGAACATGGGATTGTTTGTTAAGTGAAGTCAGCCCTGAATTATTTTTCCCTTGGCTACATGAACAAACATTAGATTTTAGTTTTAAGCCCAGTTATTTCAGGATGTTAGTAATGTAGAGACACAAATCAGATCCCCACTGGCTCCTCCCTTACATGTCAGCAGCTGAGCCTGTCTGACAGGCATCATGGGCCATGAGAACTTGTAGAGTGTGCATACAGGCTCCCTGGTATACATGTAATATACATGATGTGCACTGATCTCCATGTCTTACTAACGCTGGGGATGCTAAAAAAAATCCATTGTAGAGATGAAACGAGCCCTGCCAGGATTGTGCACCTATTCCTGCTATCCCACTGGGCTCTACTTATGTCCGAATTTTTGGGACAGAGTAAAAGCTCGGAGGGACAGCATGATTCTGGCTTGAGACAGGGAGAGCTAAGGAAAGGGGAATCTGGTAAGCCCAATCATGTCTAGTAACGATTTGCCAACGCATTCCGCAGCTGCACAATAACATTCAGCTAAAAAAAGATTTTGCTTCACAGAAGCTCCCAATGCCACCATCCAAACGTCTCTCATCACCAGCCCTCCTCTTGTTTACCATAACAGACAAAGTGAGACATTTATCCATTGTGTCAACAGAGAGAATGACAAGAGTGCACACTGCAGTACTCAAAGGTGCGGGGCGTGGTGTATCCTTAAATTCCTGACTTTTATTGTTTTGCATGTCGAACATTAAAACATATGCTGGCTGGCTCATACAGGACAGCATGGCACTGCAGTTATTACGTTGGATCAGATCGAGCTATATCAAGGAGATATGTATATAACAGTGCAGTGTTTAGGGGAGGAGCTTGGATTGGAGGAAGGAGGAGCAGAATGGAAGAAACTGTTAATCAGGGAAAAAGAGAATGGAAGTTAGTGGGGGTGGAATAGAAGAAAGGAACATGTTAGGAACCGGGCAGGATACAGATTAACTCATTGAGGCAACATCGTAAGGAGATTTAGGGATTGAATAGGAAGAATGAGCCAGAAAGAGCAAATAGAAGGGAAGATAAAAAAAACCCCACAAAGGGATCTGAGAGGGGCTGGCTTTAAACTAGAGATACAGCTAATCGGAGACCAGGCCTGCTAGCTTTCAGTTCAACTCCAGTAGGACCGGAGCAGACCTGAGTGCCCATAATGCATCACTTGACATGTGTAACCCAGGCGCAGAAAAATGCAGTGGAAAAGTAAAATTATGGTTACCACCCCTTCAAAAAAATCTATGTCATTGCCTCTAATGACTTAACATTGCCCTCAAGTTAATATTTTACCGGCCTGCCAGGTGGTAAATCTATGTGCAGTCGCTGTGACTGCACTTTTTTCCTATATCCCAACAGGTTTTGGCACAGGGCGATAATGAAGGGAATCAGAAATCCGATGCTCTGCATCGTCACTAAGCGTGGAGAGCGCGAGCAGCACTTACTTATGCTGCCCGCGGCTTCCAGTGAAGCAGACATCGCTTTGCTTTACAGGCTGGGGGCGGAGCTACACCTCTCGCCCGTTGAGGTCCACCCCCTCCCTGAATCCCCCAGTGCTGCAGAGCAGAGGGCTGGTGAGGGGAGTTTTGCCTCTACCGGTAAACTTTTTTTTTTAAATGGTGGGCGGGCGCGCCCTGGGATTCGTCGTACACTCCTAAGGCTGGCCCTGCAGACACCCAGTCACACTTACAGACACAGGCAAACTTACAGACAGAAGAACACACAGGCACACTTACAGACAGAAGAACACACAGGCACAGTGACAGACACAAGAACACACAGACACAGTGACAGACACAAGAACACACAGACACAGTGACAGACACAAGAACACACAGGCACACTTACAGACACAAACACACAGGCACACTTACAGACACAAGAACACACAGACACAGTGACAGACACAAGCACACTTACAGACAAAAGAACACACAGGTACACTTACAGACACAAGCACACAGACACAAGCACACTTACAGACAAAAGAACACACAGGCACACTTACTGACACAAGAAAACACAGGCACACTTACAGACACAAACACACAGGCACACTTACAGACACAAACACACAGGCACACTTACAGACACAAGAACACACAGACACAGTGACAGACACAAGCACACTTACAGACAAAAGAACACACAGGTACACTTACAGACACAAGCACACAGACACAAGCACACTTACAGACAAAAGAACACACAGGCACACTTACTGACACAAGAAAACACAGGCACACTTACAGACACAAACACACAGGCACACTTACAGACACAAACACACAGGCACACTTACAGACACAAGAAAACACAGGCACACTTACTGACACAAAAACACACAGGCACACTTAATGACACAAGAACACACAGGCACACTTACAGACACAAGAACACACAGGCGCACTGTCACACATTTACACATACACACACATTTTTATTTTTATTTTAACACACACACACAAAAAGGTAATGCTATTTGCACCACTCCCTGCTCATTAACCTTGATTTGCAGGGGAGGAGGGGGGAGGACGGTCCATACTCCAGATCTTAAGAGCGCTGTTTGTCATTTAACAGCCGGCGCTCCGACAGTCTTAGGGGGGTGGAGCATCCATTCGGCCGCGGGGGGCCAAAATCTTTAATGCGGCATCCAGCGGCCACAGGGAAGGCGGCCTACCTGGTAGGCCAGTCCAGCTCTGGATTTAGCTCATTCCGGGACATGTGGTCACCCTAGCCGCATCTCCACCAAAGGAGATCTCCACCAAAGTCTTGTGTTCAAATTAATTTTAACGTTATCAACAGAGGATGGTTCACAAATAGAGTTGAGCGGACACCTGGATGTTCAGGTTCGGCAGGTTCGGCCGAACTTCAAAAAAATGTCCGGGTCCGTGCTCGAACTTGACCCCAAACTTGACCCCGAACTCCATTGAAGTCAATGGGGACACAAACTTTTGGCCACTGAAATGCCTCTAAAAAAGTCCTGGAAAGGGCTAGAGGGCTGCAAAATGAAGTAAAATGTGGGTAAGAGTGTGCCCCATTCATACGAATAGGTCAACTGACCTATTCTTATGAATGGGGACTCTATTTCGGTTTATAGAATAGCAATAGCATTACATGTATTCCATAAGCCGAAAGTCTATAAACCGAATGCCCATTCATAAGAATAGGTCACTAGTCACAAATGAAAGCAGTACAGAGCAGGCACTAGTCAGTCCTCATTACGGGGTTGCTGTATTTAAAGCATTGTCAATGCAAGGCTATCTTTTTAACACTCCCCCCTGTACACAGCACATTGTTTTTATATAAACAGCCATTCCTTGAGACACAGGAAGATTTGAAGCGTTTCATTCCTTATTTCACAATATCCACTCAGCTTCCTTCCTCTCTTGTAAACAGTAACGTTGTGTCTCATTTGCAGTCACTCAGTATGTACTATAGCAGCTCACGTTCTTACCACCAAACTTCTTAACACTTAGGGGGTCATGTACTAAACAAGTGCAGTGGGGGAAAAAAGTAGGTAAAACATGAGTAAGGAGCAAGGTGCGACTATTTGTAACATTCTGCGCTTGTTTTCCCTGATTTGCGCCCCTTCCGGTTATTTTTATTTAGCGTGCATTTTTCCGGTTGCGCTTATAAATTGCGATTATATTTGCGCCACGCTAAAGAGCTTTGCGAATATTTTGTATAAAATAATTCTTATTTGCATGTAAAAATTACACCAGCTTTTAGCGAGCGCTATCTAAAGAGGTAGGAATAATATTCGCAAAATTGCATGTTTTTAATTCGCAATTTGCTCATATGTACTATTGAAGTGTTAAATGTTTAGTACATTGCAATAGGAGCAAAGTGCAAAAATAGTTTTGCACATAGAATATATTTGTGTTTTTTTAGTACATGCCCTTCTTTGTGTGCCGTTACGCTGACCTTTAAGGGGCTCTATCACCTAAACAGTGTTTATATTGTGAAGGTTCTATATAATTACACATTTCCTATAAACCGTAGTTGATTTGCATATCAAGCCAAAGGCGATGTCATAAACTGCGATGAATGCCGATCCCAAGTAAATAAAAATGTTAGGAACTCAGAGGTAGTGAGTGCCTGGACTGACCCCCAGGGAGAACTGTCAGATCATGTTCTAGGCTGCTGAGACCAGACATAAGAAGACAATTATAGATACAGATAGGATCAGTGGTTTTAAAGAAACATAGGGGACCGTGTACAGCACGTCACTCACATGTGAGATTTTAAAGATTTTGGTACCATAGATTTTTGGAGGTAAATGCTCCAGTAAGGATGAAGTAAACTAACACACATGGTGTCAGCTGTGCATGCTACTGCAGTGCTAGCCATGCGTACTATTATAGTGCCAAGGATACCTACCATTAAAGGGCACCTGTTATGTAAAAAAATATACTATATCACTTTATAATAACATTTTTATACTTATGTTGCGACAAACGTACAGAAGAAAATGTTTTTCCATTTTTTAGGCTTTATCTTTATACCTATGGAACAGAAGGCAAAGCTACCTCTTTGTCTAAGGCAATGATGGCTAACCTTGGCACTGCACAAGTTTAATAACTTCATATCCCATAACGCTTAGTCAGTCATAAGTAGGAGAGAGCATCAGGGGACATGTAGTTTCCAAACACCTGCCGTGCCATCACGACATAGAGGAAACAAAACTACAAATATAGCTGCTGAAATGGATTTTTGCATAGTCACTGGCTCCCCTAATGATTACTTTATCCTCCTGTGTACACATGTCCAGAGAGCATCCCAACTAACAATCCAGATAGCTAATTTAAGTGTCATAAATAATTTACACAGTTCTTGCAGATTTTGCTTTAGTAAAGGAATTTTATGACTTTTTGGGTTTTGTCAGGTGCATAGATGTGGATGACAGCTGCAGGTTATATACATGGATTATCTTCTAATGACCATGGAGGCGAGTCATATATACTATTTATCATCAAAGATAAGTTGCTGATTACACAGCAGCTCCCTGTTATTCGCTCTAGTATGAGTCATTTGTCCCAGGAAAAAAAAAAAAAAACACATAACAGTGTCAGTCAGCAGCTGCAAAAGCCAAACAGATATTGGCATACATAACAAGGGGGATAGTTCCACAGGAGGAGGATATCATCTTGCCTCTTTACAAATCAATGGTAAGACCTCACCTTGAATATGCAATATTCAAAAGGACATTATTAGGGTTGGACGGGCCTTTCCGACATACTGGGAGATTTTCTGGTAGGCCACCTGCCCTGGTTGATTCTGGCTGATTGATCCACTTTTACCACTTTGCGCTGGAATTTTCCTCTCTAATTATAATCCCTTTCATCCTTTTATCTGTCTCTTATTTATAAAGCAGTTCTGAACAGTAAAAAGAATGCTTGGGGCTTCTGTCTGCAACTGTCGGCAAAAAATGTATTTCTGTTTAACTGAAGGATTGCACCAAGTGGAGAAATTCTAAACAGAAATGATTTCATGAAATAATACATAAATAGGACTTTATTATCCCTCTTTGCTTGTATAGATCTATAAGGAGATCTATAAGGAGGCGGATATATTTAGAATTTTGGGTAAAATGAATCCCATCTTTCTTCATGTGACCAAAATCATAAACATGTTGTCCTTCTAGAGGTTACAGTTTTACAAAATCTACCATTTATATATAGATAAAAAAACAAAAAACTATTTACAAAAACCTCAGCTATGGTTAATTTTACCAAGAAGGATAATAAGAAAGTCTTGGCGATGTCTGTTTTATACATTAAATTATTTACTGTTCTTATTTGGTGGTGTATTTTTAGTATTATATATTTTTTTATTTTAGTATTGTATTTATTTTTCTTTTGTAGATTTGTTTTATCAGCTAACATCTCATTTACAGAAACATGGATCTCCCCGTAGTCAAAGAGTACACTGTAACCGGATGGACAAATCTGTCCTTACCATATGTTCAGTAACTGTAATTGTATTTTACATTATATGATTTTATTACAACAGAGACTTCCATTTACTGAAACCCATTCGGGGCATATCCGATGACCCACTTTATTTCGATTTTTCTAGAAATGAAAAAGTGATAAAACGTATGTATAAAAGTATAGTACAGTTAGCACTCAAGTTGAGCTTTGACACAAAAATCACAGAGGCAAAAAAGCGCTTCATTTGAAAAGACAAATAATTATATACATATTATGTGTCAAAATAAAATTATACGGATAACCCCTTCACCAAACAAGTAAAAATTGTAAAAGAAAGTAATAGTAAAATACTAACCAGTATAATATGCAAACACTGTAAAAAAGAGAAACACAATAATTTAAGAGAGAGACAGCGCTAAAGAAAAAAACTCCAGAGATAAAAATAAAATATGTATATAAAGTATACATTTATTGCACACACAAACACATCACAAACACAGAATAGTAAAAATTTATGTACATATAAAAAAGAAAAAAATCTAGTGCCACTGTATAGTATGATAGGAAGCTGGTTACATGGACAAAACATACATGGAATAAACATACATAAAATATCAATAATATAAAATATAAAAAATGATATACATATAAAGGGTCCCATTGGTTTTAGTTTAGCGATATTGCACTAAAAACAAGTACACCCCAGAGGACGCATTTCGTAGATTCTTCTTCAGCTGGTGGGTGCATCTGTGGATGTTGTGGGTTTTTTGGTTCATATTAAGTTAATATACTTCTAATAATGCATACGCATTCATGATGTGTCTCCAGAAATGCATCTATCAAATATTTTTACTAAAAGATTATAGACAGGAGCAAACTTCCTTGGCCGTTCTCTAGGACATGGTGGATGCAGAGCCTAAAGTAGACTGGCTTACGTGACACCATGTGACATCACATGAAGCTATCAGGTCCAGCGAGACTGGGCTCAAGCCCACCTGGTACGTATACTGGGTGTCCGGGACAGACCTTAGTTTGACAGGATTGGACATCCCCCCAAAAAATGGCACTGTCCAATCAAAATTGAGATGGTTGGCAATTATGGAAGGAGAATATGGTTGAAACAATAAATACATTCAAATACCTGAAATTTTGTGACAAAGTACAAGGGGATCATGCTTACCATCGAATGTAGACCAGAAGAACAAGAGATTATACTCCAAAAAATATTTTTTTTAAAAATAAAGCTGAGGGGTAAAGGGAAAATATAGCAGGAACATTAAGGAAGACTATATATATAAATAGATGTGCTGACAAGGCTTACTGATAAAAATCTGAGGTAATTGTGGGCCAACTTTTTTTTAATCTTACATATGTCTCTGTCTGATAAGATATACTGCCTAGTTGGAAGGAATAGATAAAAGAGAATTGGAAGAAGCTATAATGTGTTGTTATTTTTTTTTTTTTTTTATCTGACTACAGATTAAAGGCGCAGTTCCACCTGGCTTATTTATTTTTTTTTAAATATTAATTTTTTTATTTTTCAAAAAAAAAAAAAAAATAGAACATTGATATCACATATCTTCTGTATACAAATTATTTTATACTTTTTAATTTCTTTTTATAAACATTCTTTAAAACATATAACATTCACATACAATTTTAAACATTTTGACCATCAGCAGTCTATAAAAGGAACATTTATATCTCGTTTCTGCATTATACAATTTCCGTTAGGTTTTTTTTTTCCTCTTGTTTTATAAATATTTCTTTAGAACATGTTACATACAATATTAAAACACTATGACAGTTGACTTACAAACAATATTAGCCCATTATATTTTATGCATATCCCCCCCCCACTCCGTTTATGGAGTAGGAGAAAGCAAGTAGAGTAGTGTGGAGCAAGAGTAATAGGTAGGGAGAGAGGAGCGGAGATCGAATCCTCTGTTCTTCATGCTTACTATACGCTTACAAAAAGTTTCTCCAATGATATTTATGTACGCCTCTGTTACTTTATAACCCATTTGTATCCCTATTCAGGGTCCTCTGCATAATACATTTTTTCTATACTATTTATATAATGTTCCCATTCTTTCCATCCATTTCTCTGATTTCCCCCCCCCCCCGTCTTCCATTTGTAATTGGTAGGTTGTTTGTTTTTTAGGTTGCTCCCATGTTGGGGGTCTCCGTTTTCCCCTTGTAATTAAAATCTTTGTCGCTATTAACAAACGGGTAAGCGTGTACCTCTTTTTTCCCCCAATCTGTGCCCACTCCAAATGTAGCGGAGCTACACTTGGGGTTAACGGGATGTCTGTCTGGAATCTTTTCCTTACAATTAAAAAAGGTTTTTGCAACCACCTAGCTTATTTTAAATATGTTGTACCTGTTCCTAATATATGTGAAATAAACTTATTTTAAGTTTAACGCAGTTTAAAGTTACATTGTATGATTTCGCAGGGACAGTGGCAGCCAAAAAGGAGATTTTTACTATAGAAACTGCAATAAACCTATTACATTCTATTTGTAATTTTTAGGAGGTAGGAAGCCTTAAGGGAAAAGTGGTTTCGTTTTCCTTTAAACATATTTTTTTCAGAGGTTTAACAGTATAATTTCATTTCAGGTGAATCCTTTCGAGGAAATTCGAGAATCGTGAAAGGCTCACGTGAAATGGACAATAAAGAATTATGAATTTAGACACAATTTTATGTAATAAATGCTGATTTTCTTTTTTTTTTTTTTATAATGAAATAGTAATTAGAATATTTTCTTTTTATATAATGAATATATAGCACTTACTGTCTTGAGTTTTATGATCGGAGAGTCTATTTCTGGCTGGAAGAGCTAAAAAGTGTTACATATCTAACAAAATGGATTCAAATTAAAAATATATGTACAGCGCTAAAGAAAGATTAATATTATTTCTAATAAAATATATGTTTTTTTTTTAAACTAGTGCGTTCTTTGTTCTAAATACAGTATATACAATGATAACGGAACAACACTGTTTTTTTAATTTGACTTTTTGCAATTTGGTTATCAGGTAGTGAACGGGGTCCAGGTACTGTGCCTCCAATATTACTTATTTTTATTACATTTAAGGCCAGTTATAAAAGGAGTAGCTGCGACATATTGTCCAATTCCCAGGGGCCATGGGGCAACCACAATGGTTTACTGAGAGGTCACATGTAGGTCAACGCTCTTAGACTGATTGAAATGGACATCCAAATTTGGCTTCAAAGAGGAAGTCATATCACTTTGTGGGAATATCACTTTTACGCTGTCTGGTGACAGATGTGATGCAACCAAACATTTGTTCTCCCTCTAATATTTCAACAGTCGGGGGCAAATATATTCATTCTACGATCGGACGGCAGACAGGCAGATATTGTTGCAGGTGCCACCGATGTCTAATATTTCACAATCCTCTTCTGATTTTGTCTCTCTGCTGTTTCCACCTACAAGTCCCTTTTAATTTGTAAACAAGAGAAAAAAGTATTCAGCCTACGGACATATTGTCGAGCTGCTTCTACAAACAAAAATATATGGGCATTTTTACGGACCTAGTATTGGAACCTGGCCTTCGTCTTGGAGTGTAGGCGGCCATGATTGGCCATTTGGCCTGGCGATAAAATACGGATCAAATACAGATACTGTATCTGCTGGCTAACATATGATCACATTACTGGATGTACTGTGTCCATTCACTGTATAATTTAAATACACTGTGCCACTTTCACAATTCCGGACATATGGATGGACGCTTGGCCATTTCTTTAAGAGATGCATAAAAAATGTATACATTGACCTGAGCAATTTATAATTCATATATGGTCAGAAGGATATCAGTAAATCAAGATAAGGTATAGGGCTATTAGGGGGCTGCACAAGTCAGTGAGGGAGGATGTACCGCCAACATTACTACTGCTGGCTCTGATGCTGCCCCCCCCCCCCAATATGCTGCCCTAGGCCTACGCCTAGTTGGCCTAAGCAGAAATAAAACACCGTTTCTATTATTACTACTACTCGAAGGGAGTCTGTAAACCTAAACACTGCTAATACTGCGAATGTAATGAATAAAAAAAGTTGGAAAAAAAAAAGGATCTATACATTGTGTTAGCAAAATTGCATGTAAAAAAATAGTAGAAATGTATGTTTTACATTGGTCTGTTCTGTCTCCTACTTATGACATCACCTGTGACTTGACATGCAAAGTATACATTTCCCATTATAAAGTAATTAATTTGCATATCAAGACACAGGTGATAAGCAGGAGATGCCACCGACACATTGAAAACATATTCTATGCATTTGTTGCAATTCTGCCAACACAATTAGGGTTGCCACCTGGCCGGTATTTTACTGGCAGGCCGGTAAAAATTTGGCATCAGACCAATGTTAAGTCTATGGAGAGAGTACCAAGGCCGGTATTTTTTTGAAGAAAAGGTGGCAACCCTAAACACAATGTATAGATCATCATTTTTATCCTCTACATTCACAGTATAAGCAGTCGTTAGGAGTCCCTTTAAATGCGCATAGTTATTTAATATAATAGCTTATTGGAATCTATCGTACCACAATGTTACAAAGGGAATGTGGACAAAACCCCTTTGATCTCGTATTTATGTTCTTCCAGCTCAATCTATACGTGTTTCTCCATTATAATCTGAACACAGCAAACAAAGTGATACATTTACCCAGCAGCAAAATGTAAAAGTCCATGTAAAATGCTTTGTTTATCAGATACAAGACCATAAACTGTCTCCGAACCCGCTGAGGAGGAAACATATTAAGGTCCTGTCGTCTGAGCTATAACTGTCTAGTTCAAGCTATTTACCAAATTCTTGAAAAATACAGCCCCATAAAAATGATGCATAGACCGTATCCCATCCAATCTCCCTGTAACCAGGCTTAGTATCAAATATGGATGTGTATCGTCCTCATCGGATGGCCCTTCGATGGGATAAACAGCAGACAGAACATGGTTCAACTGTATTAATCCTGGCTGGAAGTAAACATATTATACCTGCCGTCTGCATATATACATTTGTCTTGATTTGAGAAGATAATACAAGAGACTGGGTCAGATTTCTATTGATAACCCCCATTTTTTCGCTATCGCCCCCCTCTGTGGCAATCTCAGACAGAGAGGGGACTTACAGCCAACCTGTATTCTGTCTATCTTTCCTACATATTTTCCATTTATCCTTTAGAGGAAAAAAAAGACCAGTTTGATCGATCATGGACAAGGCAAACATACCTTTCCCTGCCGTGCGGCCTACACTAATGGACACGTGTGCAATTTGAGAGGAGAACACGCCATCGTCTTTTTCGATCTTGGCCTCCTCCTCCCAGTCTCCCGTTTTGTTCTGGCACTCTGCCAAGAAAAAAAACCCCATAAAAAAACAAAATAATAAAATAAAATATTGTCTGACTACTTGCTGTAAACTATAATCTTATCCCCAAGAGCTCCTTGATGATACATTGTGTCAATAAGCCTGTTGAAAACCTCTGCAGGATGAAAGCCATAAAATAAACGTAGGTGTATGTTTAAGCCACAAAGGACTTGTCGGTGGCGATACAGCTGATATCCTTCTAGGTGTGTGTGTAAGTCTTGGTTGTGTGACAAATCCAGCATCAGCAAGACGTTACTGCTTTCAAAAGCAACAAATTATACAACTGTTTCATTTACAACATTTGCAAATGATGCTTTTACTGAGTTATCCAGAAATTCTCCCAAAAGGTAGTAGCAGTTGTTTGCTGCTCACATGCCTTCTGCTCGTATTACCCTTTTTTGGATTCGGGGTCTGTTCGCTGCCCTGACAAATGGCTGTTTTAAGCAAATGCTCATTTTGGTTGAGATGCTCTTAAATCAAGTAATGGTTTTACAGAAAAAAAAGAAATACCAGAGGTCATCGTAATCATGATGGATTTTCTGCCATTTTACAAGCAAAGTGGGCTAATGTCAGCCATTAGAGCCATATTACGGGGCAGTTTCTTGCACATGCTTTAAATGTTAGACAGCAAGTTTAAAATACCTTCCGGATAATGCAGGATTAAAGAAAAAAAAAAGTATTATTTTGCTATTAAAGAGAGATTAAACCATCCTAATGAATCACAAGTAGGATTGCTACCTTTTCATCAATATAGAACCAGCCAATTCTTGTACTGGCCTGCCACTAAAATACTGGCTGGGTGGCAGGCCTAGAAACAAGACAACTTCTGTGGATCAAGTCACGTTTGGTATTATTACTAGATATGGGGGAGTGGGTTATTTTGGCTAAACAGCGCAACCTCAAACGAGAGGGGGCAGGTCGTCACCCTGTGGCCCTGTTAGGAGTATACAAGCTGCGCAATAGTGTGACCTCACATGAGGTGGGCAGATCTTCCAGAAGCTTGGGTTGGATTATCAGTTACGCCACCCAAGGGAACCGGAAAACATGGCCGCCTGGATGGATACACCAGCACTGCTAAAAGGTTAAAAAAAAAAGTACAGATTTTACATTGAATAGGTTAGTATTCCAAGGCACTGCATAGCAGAGAAGGATTAGAGGGATTCATTAGGATGTAACTTGCTATAGGGGGACAGTTTTCCTGTAAAACACATTATTCTCTTATTTTATGCATTTATTTGCAATTCTGCTAACACACTGTATAGATCATTGTTCATTATTTCTTATTCTCTTCAGTCACAGGATAGGCAGTGTTGGGGTGGGCCCCTTTAAACGTTGGTATACAGTAGACATTTTATAGTGTTGATGCAGGTGTAGAGTAAACACAGTGTCAGAAACGGGGTCAAGTGATTGGTCACGGTAAGGCCATTATTATACGTTCCACCATTTTAACCTTTTGACTTGCAACAGGTGGGAGATCATGACTAATGATTGTCAGCAAATGGGATTTCCACAATTAACCGGATTAAAAGGAATGTGTAGCATTACAGTCTGCATAGCGTGCAAGTACAGGATCATGCCACGTAACATACATTGATCAGGGCCCCGTAAGCCGAGAGCTCTGTAGTTATGTCGCTTCATGTAACTTTGTCTTTGAAATCCAATAGCCTAACCCTAAGATGGTATAGAGGGAGAAGTTTCTCAAGGGTTTTTTTTTTTTGCCGGATTACACTGTGAAAGGTAAAAGAAATCATTCATCCCCAAAGAATCGAGAGACAATAAACTCCCGTTGCAGGGAATTGTGGGCGTTGTTTTCGGATGCACTAATAAGAGTGGTATAGGGACTAAACATGGTTCATACTGCAGAGGTCGAGTTCTAAAAATAATTGCTATAAAGGGGGTCATGTATAAATACCGGCTCACATGCAGATCCCGCCAAATAGTGGCACTACCAGCCTGTGTCTATGATTAAGGAAAGACTTTTACCTGCGTGCGCCAGAAAACGACTTCCGCGTGACGTCGGCGTTCAGTACGCCGGCGCAACTGTTGTATAAAAACTCAGGTGTTGAAAAGCACCTGTTTAGTGTCAGGATTTATGAAAAGGCGCAATCGCCGTTATACATAACAAACGCCTTTTTAATCCCTTTCCCCGACACTTTGCAACAGGGGGAGTTTTTTTTTATATATATAAGACCCCTCATTGTGTTGCAAGAAAGTCAGTCAAGGAAATTTCCCATAAAAAGATGTTGATTTGCATATCAGTGCACAAGGTGATGTCATATACACAGGACTCCATTAACACATGTCAATCATATATTTTCTCATAATGTAGACATGTGCTTCCAATCCTTGTAGACACAACTTGTAGATCACTTTTTTTTATATATATATATAAAAATGTGCACAGAACAAACAATGTTTAAATGACAAATTCCTGGAAAAATCTTTTAAACACTCGGTTTCTTTTTGAAAAAAAAATATATAGACAAAGAAACTTTTTTTTTTCTGGGCGATAAAACTGATTATTCTATTTATTAGAATTAAAATCAATTCTAGAAATGGATTATTAGGACACGTCTTACCGAAGCATATCTGTGACCCTCAGCTATTCATCATTATTTTTTTTTTCATCCAACAGAAGCCCACCTCTGTCCGATTAAACGGGCTTCTAAGAGATTCTCCTGGGGAGCACTATTTAAAAAACAAACGATTTTTAGTTCTTTTGAAGATGTCTGTGAGAATGAAACACTCCAATGTACTGTCTCTTATCCTCAGACAGCGGTCACACACAATGTTGTCATTTTATCACATGTTATATTGTTTACAAGGTGTTTTCCAACGTCTGCTTTAATTTTTAAACAAAAGAGGAACTCTGATCACTGTGTTAAATTGAAATCACTTTATAAACCACTATTAAAGGGATAGTAAATCCTCACATTAAAAGGGGGAAACAAGTTAGCCACTAAACATGGATCTAGGATAATACAAATAATAAGGAATTATAAAAGCATAGTTTATATTTATTACACTGTAAGGAATTAAAGGAAAAAAAATAAGTTATGTTTATGAAAGTATAGGCGTTTGAAATAGAAATGCTTTAATGACAGAATACAAATAGAGCACCTTATTGAGTTATTTTAGCTCTCTATAGCTGTATAAGGAGGCGGACATATTGTTTCAGAATCTTGGATCTGATGGATGTGACCTATCTGACCGAAGATGTCCGCTGTACAAGCAGAGAGGGCTCAGTAATGTACTTTATTTGTAGTCTTTTGAACCCCTTCGTGACGTCAGGACGTACTATGCCGTCCTGACTTTAAGTGCCTTAAAGCCGTTAGGACGGCATAGTACGTCCTGTACTAAACAGCTCATCGTGGCTCCCCGTGATGAGCTGTTTTCGGATCCCGCTGCAGGCACTTACAGCGGGATCCCACCTGTCAGATGAGGCCACTTTGAGTGGCCTCAGTCTGACAGGGGAAATGTAGCCGGTGCTCAAAGCGAGCACCAGCTACATTTTGCTAAATCGCGCTGTGCCCAAACTTCCGGGTTCGGGCCCGCCTCCGTGACGTCACACGTGACTTCCGGAGGTCTCGCGATTTTTTGGCAGTCTTTATTAAGACCCTGATCGGGTCTCTGCCAGAGTGTTCCTGGCTACCGAATACCTTGTGATCGGTGGCCAGGAACAAATCGTGACGTTTTGATGCTTGCGTCGTTTGGGACGCAAGCACCATGCGTCACAAAGGGGTTAAAGCATTTCTATTTCAAACGCCTGCACTTGATGCAATGTTTCAATTAAACAGATTTTTTTGCTGACAGCGATCCCTGAAATACGTGCTTTGTGGTTGGTTTAACTAAACCCTTCCACCTCCCTGTCACTAGTACATGTTTATTTTCCTTTTTAAAAGAGAAGAAATTTCTCAGGAAACTTAGCTGTTTTTTTTTATTTTTTACTGTATAAGTTGCACAACCACCAACAAATCAGAAAACCTGCAATGAATAAACCAGTAAACACATAGGGGGTTTCTTTAGAAACAGTAACTCACACGAAAGGGATTAATGAGCGTTGGGATGGTAACCTCCCCCCAACGTTATTGGAAGAGGCTGTCTGACATTTTTCAGACACTTTTGATAGAGTGAATCTCTATACATAGGCCCTTTTCATTGGCCGAATCTCTATACATAGGCCCTTTTCATTGGCCGAATCTCTATACATAGGCCCTTTTCATTGGCCGAATCTCTATACATAGGCCCTTTTCATTGGCCGAATCTCTATACATAGGCCCTTTTCATTGGCCGAATCTCTATACATAGGCCCTTTTCATTGGCCGAATCTCTATACATAGGCCCTTTTCATTGGCCGAATCTCTATACATAGGCCCTTTTCATTGGCCGAATCTCTATACATAGGCCCTTTTCATTGTCCGAATCTCTATACATAGGCCCTTATTATTGGCCGAATCTCTATACATAGGCCCGTTTCATTGGCCGAATCTCTATACATAGGCCCTTTTCATTGGCCGAATCTCTATACATAGGCCCTTTTCATTGGCCGAATCTCTATACATAGGCCCTTTTCATTGTCCGAATCGCTATACATAGGCCCTTTTCATTGTCCGAATCTCTATACATAGGCCCTTATTATTGGCCGAATCTCTATACATAGGCCCGTTTCATTGGCCGAATCTCTATACATAGGCCCTTTTCATTGGCCGAATCTCTATACATAGGCCCTTTTCATTGGCCGAATCTCTATACATAGGCCCTTTTCATTGGCCGAATCTCTATACATAGGCCCTTTTCATTGGCCAAATCTCTATACATAGGCCCTTTTCATTGTGACTGGATCTCCATTTATTTTCATCTCAGGTAGTTGTATTTATGTAGCCTGTCTTGTGTTGATGTACTGCGTCTTGTGTTGCTGTACTGTAAGCCAACATTATAAGATAAGCCTTCAAACAGGTCTCTGAGATCAAAGGATTCCTTTTCATTTCATCGAAATCTCAACGTTTAACAGAATACAGAACAACAAATGTGCACCAAATCTGTCCTGTTTATTTGTTCCCCTGGGGTATTTTCAGAAACTGACAATCCTGTAGGACAAAGTCCTGGGGCAGAGTTTTTTTTATTTGTTTTGTAGGATAAACTCCTATGTCCTTTTTGCACCCCCATTTTTTTTTTTTGTGTGTAGTCTGTTTGCTGATCCCACCCATTTCTTGGAAAAGCCACAGCCCCTTCCATCTTTCCAAGTGAAGGTGAGACCTCCAGGTCACTGACCAATCAATCATTTGATCCATGCATTTGGGTAATAATTACTAAGATTCTCATTGCACAAGGCCCCCTATCATCATTGCCAGACATTCTGCCCTTCTCTACCCTGCTTGTGTGTAATTGACAGTCTTTGTTTAGCTTTGTGTGTTCTTCATGTCTCTCCTGTGGCCATGATTTACGCCTTTGTTGGTGTAGCTGTCTGTGAGCGCGTGTGTCTGTGTTTGTTTATTTAGTACTTTGTGCAGCTTTAGAAATCTCCAAAAGACCTTGTCCATAAAAATAATTTAGCCATTGCCACTTCCACCGGAAGGTTGTTCCAGGCTTCTACTACACCTGCAACTTGAAGGGTATTCCAGGCGTCTACTAAAAATCAGCTCAGCAGGACTTTGAGAAAGTGGCAAAATGTTCAGTATGCTGAGAGCTTAGTGTACTGGGGACCAAGTCTCTGGGACACCAGAGGAGATAGAATTTGGCACCAGCAACATAACCTTATAAGCCACACCCCTAACATTGTGCACCATTTGTTGGGGTCTGTTGGGAAATAGCATACCTCCTAACAGTCCCACTTTGCACAGACTCTCCAGGAAGCAACTCCTCTCCAAACTGAGCAGAGGTCACAATAAACAGAGTTTCCTTTCCGTGATCTAGGATGTCCTATTTGAGAGCGATCACAGCCATGATTACTGAGAGCATGTTATTAAATCTTCTTCCAGTAAGGATACAGGAAACGGCAGGGTAATGTGAAAGGAAAAAGGGTCAAATGAATTTAAATATCGTATTTCATGTTCCCCTGATGGCAAGAAGGAACTTAATTTAATTCCAATATCAAAATGAAGCATAATCTTATTTAAAACAGCCTTGGGTTGTATCAGAGAATGTTATTTATGATATGTTTTAGCTTGTACATTCTTCCCAAGTATACCTATATAGGTGGGGCAGCCCCTATACAATACCCTACACCCCCCTATGCCCCTCTTTTATCCTCTAGTGTTCCTATTTTCTAGGAGATTAGAATTTTGGTGTATCAGAGTATCACAGAGCTCATCATATAGTGTGTTTAGAAGAACGCAAATTTGTTTGTATAGTAGTTTTTTTGTAATTAAGATGCACTTGTTATAAATGGCTTACCAAATTCCCAATTAACCTAAAATGTCCTGCCCCTTAACCATGCTTTCAGCCACTCCCCCGAAAACAAAATTGTCCCTCTTTGGTCATTTATAATGTGGGGAGGTAGGTTCACATAATATTTTATAATTGTGCTGTTAGATTTTTGCAGTGAAATTAATTTTATTGCAACGCATGCTTTTTTACAGGGCTCAAAGAGAGCTATAAATACCTGTTTTTTTGTAATATGGGCTCTGTTAAAAACACACATTTTTGAGTAGTGGCACATTCATTGATACAGGTATATTATTGGGAAGAAAAAAGTCTAGTCTAAAAGGGCTAGTATCCTGAAAATGAAAACATTCGTGATAATCTAGCAGGAGGGGCAGGTTTTATCGCATACCTCTCCGTTCACCCCCGCATGTAATATGGGATGCTTGGGGTGCGGCTTTAGATTGGGTGTCAGCGCTACTGCACATGCTTGACGTTTGAGGACAGGATTGCCAACCAGCTGGTATTTTACTGGCAGGCCGGTAAAAAATTGGCTAAAGGCCAATGTTAAATCTCTGAAGGCACTATCATGGCTTGCATGCCAACGCTCTAGGTCACAGACCCAAGCCGGTAAATCGGCGCGGCTTAAAGGTGGCATAGTAATGGCGCGGCATTGCGAGACCCGGTAGCATTGAGCACCAGGCTACCTGGTAGAGATACCGAGTGTCTGGAGATCATTTACTAGACATACACAGTTTAAACACAAGTGCACTGAGCCTGGGCTGTATTTAATCCGGAACAGATCCAAAATTGACGGGACAGGACCCCAAAAACTGTCCTGGAAAATTTGGGACTGTTGGCACCTATTGGCATGGTCAGTGTTTATTTTTTGAAGAAATAAGATAGGGCTACCCTAGTTGAGGGGCATGATATCAGGAGGTGCTGGGGTCTCTTAAAAAAAAAAAAAAAAAAAGAATCTTCACTTGTGATCACATTATTATTAAACGAAGCTCCCCAGAGCTCCTTCACATGCTCAGTCTTTAATAGCTCCCATGAGCAGTGCTTCTTTTTATTGTCTCGGCGCCTGATTCTGACGGTGAAGGAAGAGAACTACCAACATGTTGGCATCTCCTGTGGTCCATAGATAATGAGCGAATGTTGTGTAGCAGATGACGATTCTGCCAGTCAATAAATAAATTCCAGTAATCCTTCCATTATAACAAGGTCCTCTCCATCTCCATTCTTCCCAAACTGATATATGTTACCCCCCCCCGACCCCTCCCTCCCCGCTGCCTGGTACTTTTAATTTTAATAATGGTCTTCCGAGATGTTTACGGCCCTTAACCGTCTGCCGCGATCGGATTCTTTGAACGGGAGTGAGATTTAAAAGCAAAATCCCTTTCACTAGTGGACGTCACTGCGGAGCCTCTTCAGGGCTCCCTTTTTTGTGACCAGCTCCATAGAGCTGCAGGTCCCTCTAATAAAAGTGTTTTTTTTTTGTGTGTTCTTTTTGCCGGACAAAAGCTTTTCTTAGCTGAGTAATTTACCCAGCGAGCGATTTAACACTTCCCCAGCAAACTAAACATCCTGCTTAGCTGAGATGTGAGTCAAGTCTTCCCTCCCCGTGTGAGCCGGTTTATTTATGGTCTTACATTGCACTACAGGTGGCTGGTGTAAGGAAATCCAGGGCAAAGCCAGTGGTTACAAAACATGCACTATTCACTGAAGTGGAACCACTGACCCTTTTCCTAAAAATTCGAACTAATGGAAAAATAGCCTCTGTCAACACGCTATTTTTCTTTCCTCTTTTTCAAACAGTAGCAGCAGTATTGAGGATGCATGCTTTATTTATTTGTATTTATATTATCAGCTGATCAATAAACCTACCAAGACTTTATCTTACGGTGTTGGGGTAAACAAAGGAATGTTTACATCAAGAGCAGACAGACAGTGGGGCAGGTCAGTACACAGTTGCTTTGAGGCCATTATTATTGGAGGACAGCTATTTTTTATTGGCTTAATTTAAAATCACAAGTGAAAGATTTGGTGCCACTAGTGTGAGGATATAGTGTCAGGTACTTTTGATAGTACACGCCAGTTTATCCTCTGACCGGTAGATGCCATGATTCCAAGGGAAGCAGTCGACAGAAGGAACCTTAACTAGGGTCTCTCGCTCTGCACTAGCAGGGGGTGATCCCCCTATCTGTGACCAAATCAGGAACCTTAGCATGCATGCTTTTCCTCAATACAACGTACTGTACAATGCACTTGGATCTATCCATGTAGGAAGGAACTGGCAAAGACATAGCAAAAATCAGGACACAGAAGCCGAGCTAGAAAGAGAATCAAGCTGGAGAATTTTTCCTACTCCCTTATGGCTCCTGGATGAATTTATATAATATACAACACAAAATAGCAGACTTCTGTCTGAAGCTGCCGCACAAGATACATGGGATTGTATTACTGTGCCCCCCCGCGAGGGGAGGGTTAAATGGAAAAATTACCAAGGAAACCCCCACAAAAATCCCCAAATAAAATGGGCTAGTGGGGATTCCACGTAGAGATTGACAGTACTGTTTATATATGCGTCGGCCTCATTCACGGAGCCATTTCACCACCAGGAAGAATTGAGTTTTTGGTACTTTTTGTTCAAATCACAGAATTGAAATTTGTGTGCTGAGGCTCAGCCTGTGGGATTTTTACCAACATCTTTCTCGAGCACACGGCCCGGCCTTCTCTTTCTAAAAACCTGCCCTTTAGAAGGGTTCCACCCTGATGGCATCAGGGGAAGGCCGAGGCAGGTGCAATGGGGTGGGTCAAAACACACACACTCTGTTTATCCAGATATACTACAATCAGGATGGACTTACATCCCAGGGACCTCTACTCACCCAGTAGAGCCCCAGTAGGGTCCTGTCTCTTTTACTGGACCCAGAAAGAGCAATACTCTATGAAAGTGCCCAGTATTCAAACCCCAATACACATTGGAATGTACAAAAGCTCTGCACCAAAAAGTGTTGAACAGTTTTAAAACCCATATTTAATGTATGTCACTATTGGTGAGTTAATTGCTGGATATCATCAGGAGCATCTGAGGAACAGATCTCGGCAGAGCACTGTGATGGCAGACTTCAGAAGGCTTGGTACAGCTCTAACTCAGGCAACATCTGCCGCAAGATACATCTAGATTGGAAAAACACAAGGCGACAAAACACCTTCAACAAACAAACATCTCCTTTGGCCCCCTGCCTCCTCTCTTTCAAGTTCCCAGAATTGTGTGCCAAGAGAGCATCACTTGGAAAGATTTCAATTTCATGGTTAAAAAACGTCATGGGTCAAAACCCACAGGTCGTATGTAGGACCCACTCCTATTCCAGAACTTATGGCAAACAGGCTTCGGTTTGCTTCAGAATCTTTGTAATAAGGTCAGTGATGGGATCGATTCTGCATCTGATGGCAAAAGACTAGAGTTAATATATAATTAACAATCACTATAATGAAACTTGTTTTTATGCAGTAGTATATAATAGGAAAGGATCAACAATGCAACATGGACAGATGGCAACAGAACCTTCAGGAGCACGTGTTCTAGAGCACAGTTGGCCAAATATGGACACCTAGCTCTTACTCAGCTAAATATCCCAGAATCCTTTGCCAGCTACAGTTTGTGGTTCAGGCGAGAGGACTTAAGGGAAATGTAGTTAATTAACCATTGGTACATTTGACTATTCATGATCTAGAACCAAGGAGGTCTTTTCTGGCTAGTACCTCCAGGTGAAATCCTGGGTGGAAGGGGTAAAGGTGGTCACGGTTGCAGTCACCCAGCTGGTGAATTGTTAAATGACATGTAATGTCTAAGGATATAGGAAGTTATTTGGGGTTATTCCCAGTCAAGCTCCAATGTATGACTTAATCACACAAGACTCGGGTGGAGTCACTGGCTGCCGATGTAACTTTAACTATTGGAAAGGCTAAGCATGCTCTGACATTCGAGACACTGTGGACTCACTCCTATGGCTACCGGGGGGCCCCTTCCTTAAGACAAGGTGCAAGATGGCACGTCAGTCCCTAACTTCCTTCTTCCAGCCCAAACTCTGAAGCCTGTACTAATAATGGGGGATTATTACTTAAATTGGTTGCCAAAATGTAACCAAGAGATTTAAAGTGATTAGAACACCAACAATTTTGAAAAAAAGACTACAAGATATAATGGGGGTTATGTGTATATACTCCTGCACAATAAAGTGTCATCAAGTTCAAACTAAAGATTCCTTATGTATAATGGTGATTGCAGCCAGGCCATGCCCCAGCCAGCACCCAGATTGCATACCCAGGACATGCCCCAGCCAGCACCCAGATTACACACCCAGGACATGCCCCAGCCAGCACCCAGATTACACACCCAGGGCATTCCTTAGCCAGCACTCACATTGCATCCACAGGACATGCCACAGCACCCACATTTCACACACGGGACTTACCACAGTCAGAACACAGAATCTACAGTACATGCCCCTATGCCCACATTGCACACCCAAGACATGCCTCAGCACCCACATAGCACACCTTCTTAGTCTCTCTTCATAACTAAGTTATTCCAATCCCTTTATTCATTCTGAAGCCCACGGTTGCACTTTTTCTAGTTAAATAAACACCAGTGTATGTAAAAAGGAGACCATCATTTTGTTCAGTTCACATTCAAGTTGCCCATTACACTCATCATACTTTTATTTCTTTACAATTATTATTATTTATTATATATTTATTATCTTGTACAGGAATATCATGCCTTTTAGCATTGTTACTCCCATCCCACCAGTGTTTTACTCTCACAGGGTACAAATAAACAATGCAGAACTGGTTAGTTTACCAGAGGGAGTATGGAGACCACCTGTCTCCCACTGGCCCACTGTTCTGTAACATTTTACCTATAAACAAAAACAAACAAAAAACAGAATAACTGTCTCAAAATCATTTTCTCGCCAATAAATCCCACCACAAACTGTGTATATGCCCTACCATAATTACTGAGCACTTGTATCCGTGTGGTACCAGAGCGCCTCTCTTGTGGTACTGTTTCTTTATTTTTTGGGTGGTCCTGAGTAGGTCACACCCGCATCCAGGGCTGGAATGGTCAAAATATCTACACTGTAAGGAGCATTCACAGTGTGTGCCCCTTTCTATACATCACCCCCAGTGAATTTAAACCCCCACCGCAAACTACGCTATGAAAAGGTAAGTATTCGTGTGAAATCTAAAGCATGACCAGCTTTGGTAAATTCCCTTATACATGTATACATTTTCTAGCATTTAACCCTGTACGTTTAGCAAAGCACTGCATTTGTCTCATGTAATTACTCAAGTTCTGGGAATTGTAGAATTTTAAGAAGTAGGGATTTTGTCTCTCATTATTATTTAGAATGGGGTCCTTTCCTTCTGTTGAAATTGGTCTAATAACCTTATTTAGGTCCTTTTTTTGTTATTTGGCTTTACCCTTTCACCTCTGACCCCTTGCTCCCCATTCATTCAACTTCCATCTTTTGTCCCTAAGCTGGTTTCTCCCCACCTTCTAAGAGTCCCCTCTCCATTGTCGCTGGTCAGAGTGCTCGGCATGTTCCAATTGTTTGATATTTTTGCCCTTTGTGTATATCCTGACCCGTACTCTGCCTTTGTGAGGACTTTAAAGCCTTCTGCTATAATTCAGGGCATAAAAAAACTCTCCATATATTTTTTCTTGGTTCAAAATAATTGCTAAAAATATAACCCACAGAATATCTGTATTCCTGTTCTATAGTAATAATAATAATAATAATAATCATAATAATAATGTTTTGCTAATTTTAGTGCTGTGGTCCCTGTGAGACTCAAGGTTCTTTACAAATACGCATACAGAGTAGCCAACCTATTTCCAGCTTGTGAGATGTACTGGCCACTATTGGAGTTTGGAGGCCTAGTACTGGCACATTTAAAAAAAAAATCTAATTTGTTTTGTCTTTTCCATCAACCCCATGCACAGTCCATATATCTGTCTTTCTGTGTCTATTTCTGATAATATCAGGTGGAATTGCAAAATTAAATTGTTTTTGCCCCCCCCAGCCCAAAAATTGCCAGCCCTCCCCTGATTCCAGCAAACTGGTACCTGGACTGGGTTATCTACATGCCCTGCTCTATCTAGACAGGCTGGTAAAACACACAATTTCCTATGTATCTCATACATTACCCAGAATGTTTTTTTCCCCAAATGTTAGAAGTCCCTACAGAATTAATCTGTACCTTCTCTGCCAGAAGACCATTCCATGCATCCACCTCTGTTTCTGAAGAGATAAGGGTGCTGCTAAATTGTGTCCTCTCTCACTTCTGCTCTAAACACAAGCTAGCTAGTTATTCAGTGAAGTCATGAGCATTGGTAACAAATCTTCATTTTTAATGCATTTTTTTTTTTTTTACTCTCTGTTTTGCGAATCGCAGGTTTCCAATCGCAGTATTATTGTGCGAGGCACTGATCCAGAAATGGTACACCTTGTATTTCTCTATAATCTTGGAACGCAGCCACGAATAAATTGGGTTTGTCTGCTGGGTAATTTAAAAAACATTTGAATGTAACATCTCGCACCTGTTCTGTGGTTTGCTGGGTAAAGGCCTAACACCCACATTACCTTCCTGTGCCGTATATATTATATGTAGCGTCAGTGCAACTTTCTCCAGAAGAGGCAGAAATGGGCAATTTGCTAATAAAATATTGATTATTCCATTAATTCGCTCTGAGATTTGCTAGTTTCCTTCATATAAATGGGGGTTTTCAGTGGGGGTGGAGGGTATTTTAGCATTACAGAGACTATGTAAGTTACATATTATTATTATTATATAGGAATATAGCAGGTAGACAGCATGACATAAGGTTATAGCAGAACTGCAAACCAGTGAATCATTATGGGGAAAATGTGTTTTAATTGTGTCTTATTGATAACTTAACTTTCTGGCATCATATGCAAATAAACTCCTACAGTATAGACTAATTCATTTACATAATGCATATTGCCAAGTGTTCCTATATAGGGGGATAGTCCCTATTTTACACACAAATTCCCCTGTCCCTTTTTCCTCCTCTTTTCTGGGAGCTCCGGATTTTTAGTTTGTATGAGTGTATCACAGAGCTCCACAGCAATAAAGCTCCCAAATAAAGTGAGTTTAAACTGCAGTAAATGTGTTTTATTTATTTGTGTAAACTAAAAATACTTTATTCTTGTTTTAAACTAATGATCAAATGATATAAACAGTTACCAATTGGCCATAAAAATTGCTGAAAATGTTCCGGCACAGCCCCGCCCACAGCCGCACCTTTAGCCACGCCCAGAAATATAAAAGTGTTCCTCTTTGGACATTTAAAAATGTAGGGAGGTATAGTAATGTGTCACAGTCACACACTGATGTCATCAACATTAGACAGCACAGACACATTTAAAATACATCTTACAATTTTAAATAATAATGTCCTAAAAATGGATTCTACATAGATACATGTAACTGTGTTATCACTTTTCTTAAATAAGAAGAAGACATATTCTGTTTTTCCAAAGAATGTACTGGGGACATATTGCTATTATCCAATTTAATGATACTCATTGTAGCGACCTCAGAAGGATGAAATGCTGAGCTGACCCTGCCTGGAATGAAACCTGCAGTTGCCACATTAGCCCCCTGTGCTCTCTCACCGGCTCATTAGCTAAACATAACGTTTGCTATATGATATCTCACAAGCAGAGACATTCCCGTAATATTTCATAAAAGAGCACAGCGAGCCTGTCTAATCTTCAATTCACACAGTCAGAACACAATGCACATCTCATTATATATTATTAATGAAAATGTTAAAAATGTCTAGAACAAAATAGTGCTTCCAATAATCCATACTCCCAACAGACAGAATAATTATATGTGATTTGTGAGTCACTGAGAGTGTGTTATTCCCACCTGTATCTTTAAAATGATGATTTGGTTTCTTGATATTAAATCTTTATCCACATAGGTCTGTTTGATGTTATAAAAGGATGCCATCTATGGGTCACTGTGTATAACAGCTTCGCCTGATGAAGATCCAGTCATTAAAGGCATAATACCATTCATTTTTTTAAATAAAGGCTAAATAATTTACAGTACCAGGTGCAAGGACTTATCTGATGGCTCTTAGAGGTTTTAAACAGATGTCATTGATCAACAGAGTTGTGTTTTAGACTCATTTACTCAATTTGAATAGTCTGACTTCCAAATGAGATATAAGCTATAAAAACATTAAATATAAATATTCAAAGAAGAATTCTGACCATAGTGAAAGATGAAGAGTATAATAAAAATAATTAGTGGTAGTGTTCCCCAGAATTCTGAAGCTGCCCTAGACTTGCCAATGCATCCCCAGATTGGCCAATATGCCCAAAGACTTGCCAATACATCCCCAGATTGGCCAATCTGCCCCCCACACTTGCCAATGCACCCCAGATTGGCCAATCTGCCCCCACACTTGCCAATTCATCCCAAGATTTGCCAATCTGCCCCCAGACTTGACAATACATCCCCAGATTGGCCAATCTTCCCCCAGACTTGCCAATTAATTCCCAGATTGGCCAATCTGCCCCCCAGACTTGCCAATGCATCCCGAAATTGGCCAATCTGCCCCCAGACTTGCCAATGCATCCCTAGGATTGCCAATCTGCCCCCAGACTTGCCAATACATCCCCAGATTGGCCAATCTTCCCCCAGACTTGCCAATTAATCCCCAGATTGGCCAATCTGCCCCCCAGACTTGCCAATGCATCCCCAAATTGGCCAATCTGCCCCCAGACTTGCCAATGCATCCCTAGGATTGCCAATCTGCCCCCAGACTTGCCAATACATCCCCAGATTGGCCAATCTGCCCCCAGACTTGCCAATTAATCCCCAGATTGGCCAATCTGAGCCCCCAGACTTGCCAATTAATCCCCAGATTGGCCAATCTGCCCCCCAGACTTGCCAATGCATCCCCAAATTGGCCAATCTGCCCCCAGACTTGCCAATGCATCCCTAGGATTGCCAATCTGCCCCCAGACTAGCCAATGCATCCCCACATTGGCCAATCTGCCCCCAGACTTGCCAATGCATCCCCACATTTGCCAATCTGCCCCCAGACTTGTCAATGCATCCCCATATTGGCCAATCTGCCCCCAGACTTGCCAATGCATCCCCACATTTGCCAATCTGCCCCCAGACTTGTCAATGCATCCCCATATTGGCCAATCTGCCCCCAGACTTGTCAATGCATCCCCATATTGGCCAATTTGCCCCCAGACTTGCCAATGCACCTCACAGTCGTGTGCACGTGTAATGACTGCAGAGTGGACTGACAAAGGGACATTTGTCCGGCAGACCCCAGCTAATTGTCTTTAAGATATAATGATCTCTAATCAATCACCTTTCTATATTTCCCTTTATAATGTGATAGAAACTGAATATATTTAAGAGATATAGAACATAAACAAACATTCTGCATCACCAGTCATGTTTATACAAGCCAAGCGAAATCTGTACATTCACTGCACATACATTGTAAATGCTGTACATTGACCCCCCCCCCCCCAGTTTCCAAAGTTAATAGCTTTGTGGGAAGCCATGGAATGGCTCTGCAGTGCCACCTACTGGTCAGGAGACATGATGGATTCTATAGAAATACAGAAAATGTCCAAAATCTGTTCACAACTATGGGATCTCCCCAGTTATATTAATAATAACAGCATTTAAACAATATTCTCTCTTTTTAGCTACATGGAAATATTACCATTGCCCAACATCATACCCAGTTTAAGAAGGATGGAACAGACGTTACAGGTTGCTACAGTTCCAAGGTAATTATACAAGATACTCCAAGCATATAATCCATGAATGAGGGAACTGCAGGGAATGGACACGACAGTTTCAAAATTAAGGCAAAAGTAGCCAAGTTGCTAAATTCAGCTGAATCAGCAACGTTGGCCTATAGTTGGAAATTTCCTTGTCAATTCCCTCTTTCGTGAGCAAATCTCTTAGTTTATCCCTTAGTAACGGAAGATGAAGAAAAAGACACAAAAAGAATTCACAGACAAATCTATTATCATAACAAATAGCTATTTTGTTAAATAAATAAATCTACACATATACTCCCCCCTACACATGTACTCCCCCCTACACATATACTCCCCCCTACACATATACTCCCACCTACACATATACTCCCCCCTACATATGTACTCCCCCCCACACATATACTCCCCCCTACACATATACTCCTCCCTACATATGTACTCCCCCCTACACATATACTCCCCCCTACACATATACTCCTCCCTACATATGTACTCCCCCCTACACATATACTCCCCCCTACACATATACTCCTCCCTACATATGTACTCCCCCCTACATATGTACTCCTCCCTAGAAATATACTCCCCCCCAAGACAGAAAAAAGGGGGGAAACCCCAATGATGAAAAAACTTATAAGACAGACCTCTTTTATCCAAATAAAATGCACCAAGAAACCCAACATTTTCACAATAAAAACCTCCATTTCTCTCTCATTTTTAGTTGGAGGGGAGAAACAACTAGCAAATGGTCCGTCCAATACAGCCACCCAATCCTGCTCTAAAACATCAAAATAATATACTGTGTATATAGAAATATAGTGTGTGTGTGTGTGTAAATATATATATGTATATCGAAAACATATACCTATATTTACATATTTAGTATCTATCTATCTATCCATCTCTCTCTCTCTCTCTCTCTCTCTCTCTCTCTCTCTCTCTCTCTCTATAAAAATTTACATCTAGATGGTAAAATATATTGTTTGGAGGAAAGACGTAACACGGGGATATGATAGAAACATGTAAATACATAAAGGGAAAAAACACAGTAAAGGAGGAGAGTATATTTAAAAGAAGAAAAACTACCACAACTAGAGGCCATAGTCTTAAATTAGAGGGGCAACGATTTAAAAGTAATATCAGGAAGTATTTTCCAGGGTAGTGGATGCATGGAATAGCCTTCCAGTAGAAGTGGTAGAGGTAAACATAGTGAAGGAGTTTAAGCATGCGTGGGATAGGTATAAGGCTATCCTAGATATAAGATAAGGCTAGGGACTAATGAAAGTATTACTTTACTGAGAGGGTAGTGGATGTATGGAATAGCCTTCCAGTAGAAGTGGTAGAGGTTAATACAGTGAAGGAGTTTAAGCATGCATGGGATAGGTATAAGGCTATCCTAGATATAAGATAAGGCCAGGGACTAATGAAAGTATTACTTTACTGAGAGGGTAGTGGATGTATGGAATAGTCTTCCAGTAGAAGTGGTAGAGGTTAATACAGTGAAGGAGTTTAAGCATGCATGTGATAGGAATAAGGCTATCCTAGATATAAGATAAGGCCAGGGTCTAATGAAAGTATTACTTTACTGAGAGGGTAGTGGATGTATGGAATAGCCTTCCAGTAGAAGTGGTAGAGGTTAATACAGTGAAGGAGTTTAAGCATGCATGGGATAGGTATAAGGTTATCCTAGATATAAGATAAGGTCAGGGGCTTCTGAAAGTATTACTTTACTGAGAGGGTAGTGGATGTATGGAATAGTCTTCCAGTAGAAGTGGTAGAGGTTAATGCAGTGAAGGAGTTTAAACATGCATTGGATAGGTATAAGGCTATCCTAGATATAAGATAAGGTCAGGGACTAATGAAAGTATTACATTACTGAGAGGGTAGTGGATGCATGGAATAGCCTTCCAGTAGAAGTGGTAGAGGTAAACATAGTGAAGGAGTTTATGCATGTGTGGGATAGGCACAAGGCTATCCTAGCTATAAGATAAGGCCAGGAACTTATGAAAGTATTACTTTACTGAGAGGGTAGTGGATGCATGGAATAGCCTTTCAGCAGAAGTGGTAGAGGTTAATACAGTGAAGGAGTTTAAGCATGTGTGGGATAGGTATAAGGCTATCCTAGATATAAATAAGGTCAGGGACTAATGAAAGTATTACATTACTGAGAGGGTAGTGGATGCATGGAATAGCCTTCCAGTAGAAGTGGTAGAGGTTAATACAGTGAAAGGGTTTAAGCATGTGTGGGATAGGTATAAGGCTATCCTAGATATAAGATAAGGTCAGGGACTAATGAAAGTATTACATTACTGAGAGGGTAGTGGATGCATGGAATAGCCTTCCAGTAGAAGTGGTAGAGGTAAACATAGTGAAGGAGTTTATGCATGTGTGGGATAGGCACAAGGCTATCCCAGCCATAAGATAAGGCCAGGAACTAATGAAAGTATTACTTTACTGAGAGGGTAGTGGATGCATGGAATAGCCTTTCAGCAGAAGTGGTAGAGGTTAATACAGTGAAGGAGTTTAAGCATGTGTGGGATAGGTATAAGGCTATCCTAGATATAAATAAGGTCAGGGACTAATGAAAGTATTACATTACTGAGAGGGTAGTGGATGCATGGAATAGCCTTCCAGTAGAAGTGGTAGAGGTTAATACAGTGAAAGGGTTTAAGCATGTGTGGGATAGGTATAAGGCTATCCTTGATATAAGATAAGGCCAGGGACTAATGAAAGTATTACATTACTGAGAGGGTAGTGGATGCATGGAATAGTCTTCCAGTAGAAGTGGTAGAGGTTAATACAGTGAAGGAGTTTAAGCATGCATGGGATAGGCACAAGGCTATCCTAGCTATAAGATAAGGTCAGGGACTAATGAAAGTATTACTTTACTGAGAGGGTAGTGGATGTATGGAATAGTCTTCCAGCAGAAGTGGTAGAGGTTAATACAGTAAAGGAGTTTAAGCATGCGTGGGATAGGTATAAGGCTATCTTAGATATAAGATAAGGCCAGGGACTAATGAAAGTATAACATTACTGCGAGGGTAGTGGATGTATGGAATAGTCTTCCAGCAGAAGTGGTAGAGGTTAATACAGTGAAGGAGTTTAAGCATGCATGGGATAGGCACAAGGCTATCCTAGATACAAGATAAGGCCAGGGACTAATGAAAGTATTACATTACTGAGAGGGTAGTGGATGCATGGAATAGTCTTCCAGTAGAAGTGGTAGAGGTTAATACAGTGAAGGAGTTTAAGCATGCGTGGGATAGGTATAAGGCTATCCTAGATATAAGATAAGGCCAGGGACTAATGAAAGTATTACTTTACTGAGAGGGTAGTGGATGTATGGAATAGTCTTCCAGCAGAAGTGGTAGAGGTTAATACAGTGAAGGAGTTAAAGCATGCATGGGATAGGTATAAGGCTATCCTAGATATAAGATAAGGTCAGGGACTAATGAAAGTATTACATTACTGAGAGGGTGGGGGATGTATGGAATAGTCTTCCAGTAGAAGTGGTAGAGGTTAATACAGTGAAGGAGTTTAAGCATGCGTGGGATAGGTATAAGGCTATCCTAGATATAAGATAAGGCCAGGGACTAATGAAAGTATTACTTTACTGAGAGGGTAGTGGATGTATGGAATAGTCTTCCAGCAGAAGTGGTAGAGGTTAATACAGTGAAGGAGTTAAAGCATGCGTGGGATAGGTATAAGGCTATCCTAGATATAAGATAAGGCCAGGGACTAATGAAAGTATTACTTTACTGAGAGGGTAGTGGATGTATGGAATAGTCTTCCAGCAGAAGTGGTAGAGGTTAATACAGTGAAGGAGTTTAAGCATGCGTGGGATAGGTATAAGGCTATCCTAGATATAAGATAAGGTCAGGGACTAATGAAAGTATTACTTTACTGAGAGGGTAGTGGATGCATGGAATAGTCTTCCAATAGAAGTGGTAGAGGTTAATACAGTGAAGGAGTTTAAGCATGCGTGGGATAGGAATAAAACAATCATAGATATAAGATAAGGCCAGGGAATAATAAAAGTATTACTTTACTGAGAGGGTAGTGGATGCATGGAATAGTCTTCCAGTAGAAGTGGTAAAGGTTAATACAGTGAAGGAGTTTAAGCATGTGTGGGATAGGTATAAGGCTATCCTAGATATAAGATAAGGCCAGGGACTAATGTAAGTATTACATTACTGAGAGGGTAGTGGATGTATGGAATAGTCTTCCAGTAGAAGTGGTAGAGGTTAATACAGTGAAGGAGTTTAAGCATGCATGGGATAGGAATAAGGCTATCCTAGATATAAGATAAGGCCGGGGACTAATGATAGTATTACTTTACTGAGAGGGTAGTGGATGTATGGAATAGTCTTCCAGTAGAAGTGGTAGAGGTTAATACAGTGAAGGAGTTTAAGCATGTGTGGGATATGTATAAGGCTATCCTAGATATAAGATAAGACCAGGGACTAATGAAAGTATTACTTTACTGAGAGGGTAGTGGATGTATGGATTAGTCTTCCAGTAGAAGTGGTAGAGGTTAATACAGTTTAGGAGTTTAAGCATGCGTGGGATAGGAATAAGGCTATCCTAGATATAAGATAAGGCCAGGGACTAAGGAAAGTATTACTTTACTGAGAGGGTAGTGGATGCATGGAATAGCCTTCCAGTGGAAGTGGTAGAGGTTAATACAGTGAAGGAGTTTAAGCATGCGTGGGATAGGTATAAGGCTATCCTAGATATAAGATAAGACCAGGGACTAATGAAAGTATTACATTACTGAGAGGGTAGTGGATGTATGGAATAGTCTTCCAGTAGAAGTGGTAGAGGTTAATACAGTGAAGGAGTTTAAGCATGCGTGGGATAGGTATAAGGCTATCCTAGATATAATATAAGGCCAGGGACTAATGAAAGTATTACTTTACTGAGAGGGTAGTGGATGTATGGAATAGTCTTCCAGTAGAAGTGGTAGAGGTTAATACAGTGAGGGAGTTTAAGCATGCGTGGGATAGGTATAAGGCTATCCTAGATATAAGATAAGGCCAGGGACTAATGAAAGTATTACATTACTGAGAGGGTAGTGGATGTATGGAATAGTCTTCCAGTAGAAGTGGTAGAGGTTAATACAGTGAAGGAGTTTAAGCATGCGTGGGATAGGTATAAGGCTATCCTAGATATAAGATAAGGCCAGGGACTAATGTAAGTATTACATTACTGAGAGGGTAGTGGATGTATGGAATAGTCTTCCAGTAGAAGTGGTAGAGGTTAATACAGTGAAGGAGTTTAAGCCTGCATGGGATAGGAATAAGGCTATCCTAGATATAAGATAAGGCCGGGGACTAATGATAGTATTACTTTACTGAGAGGGTAGTGGATGTATGGATTAGTCTTCCAGTAGAAGTGGTAGAGGTTAATACAGTGTAGGAGTTTAAGCATGCGTGGGATAGGAATAAGGCTATACTAGATATAAGATAAGGCCAGGGACTAAGGAAAGTATTACTTTACTGAGATGGTAGTGGATGCATGGAATAGCCTTCCAGTGGAAGTGGTAGAGGTTAATACAGTGAAGGAGTTTAAGCATGCGTGGGATAGGAATAAGGCTATCCTAGATATAAGATAAGACCAGGGACTAATGAAAGTATTACATTACTGAGAGGGTAGTGGATGTATGGAATAGTCTTCCAGTAGAAGTGGTAGAGGTTAATACAGTGAAGGAGTTTAAGCATGCGTGGGATAGGTATAAGGCTATCCTAGATATAATATAAGGCCAGGGACTAATGAAAGTATTACTTTACTGAGAGGGTAGTGGATGTATGGAATAGTCTTCCAGTAGAAGTGGTAGAGGTTAATACAGTGAGGGAGTTTAAGCATGCGTGGGATAGGTATAAGGCTATCCTAGATATAAGATAAGGCCAGGGACTAATGAAAGTATTACATTACTGAGAGGGTAGTGGATGTATGGAATAGTCTTCCAGTAGAAGTGGTAGAGGTTAATACAGTGAAGGAGTTTAAGCATGCATGGGATAGGAATAAGGCTATCCTAGATATAAGATAAGGCCGGGGACTAATGATAGTATTACTTTACTGAGAGGGTAGTGGATGTATGGAATAGTCTTCCAGTAGAAGTGGTAGAGGTTAATACAGTGAAGGAGTTTAAGCATGTGTGGGATAGGTATAAGGCTATCCTAGATATAAGATAAGACCAGGGACTAATGAAAGTATTACTTTACTGAGAGGGTAGTGGATGCATGGAATAGTCTTCCAGTAGAAGTGGTAGAGGTTAATACAGTGAAGGAGTTTAAGCATGTGTGGGATAGGTATAAGGCTATCCTAGATATAAGATAAGACCAGGGACTAATGAAAGTATTACATTACTGAGAGGGTAGTGGATGTATGGAATAGCCTTCCAGCGGAAGTGGTAGAGGTTAATACAGTGAAGGAGTTTAAGCATACATGGGATAGGTATAAGGCTATCCTAGATATAAGATAAGGTCAGGGACTAATGAAAGTATTACATTACTGAGAGGGTAGTGGATGTATTGAATAGCCTTCCAGCGGAAGTGGTAGAGGTTAATACAGTGAAGGAGTTTAAGCATGTGTGGGATAGGTATAAGGCTATCCTAGATATAAGATAAGACCAGGGACTAATGAAAGTATTACATTACTGAGAGGGTAGTGGATGTATGGAATAGCCTTCCAGCGGAAGTGGTAGAGGTTAATACAGTGAAGGAGTTTAAGCATACATGGGATAGGTATAAGGCTATCCTAGATATAAGATAAGGTCAGGGACTAATGAAAGTATTACATTACTGAGAGGGTAGTGGATGTATGGAATAGCCTTCCAGCGGAAGTGGTAGAGGTTAATACAGTGAAGGAGTTTAAGCATACATGGGATAGGTATAAGGCTATCCTAGATATAAGATAAGGTCAGGGACTAATGAAAGTATTACATTACTGAGAGGGTAGTGGATGTATTGAATAGCCTTCCAGCGGAAGTGGTAGAGGTTAATACAGTGAAGGAGTTTAAGCATGTGTGGGATAGGTATAAGGCTATCCTAGATATAAGATAAGACCAGGGACTAATGATAGTATTACTTTACTGAGAGGGTAGTGGATGTATGGAATAGTCTTCCAGTAGAAGTGGTAGAGGTTAATACAGTGAAGGAGTTTAAGCATGTGTGGGATAGGTATAAGGCTATCCTAGATATAAGATAAGACCAGGGACTAATGTAAGTATTACATTACTGAGAGGGTAGTGGATGTATGGAATAGTCTTCCAGTAGAAGTGGTAGAGGTTAATACAGTGAAGGAGTTTAAGCATGCATGGGATAGGAATAAGGCTATCCTAGATATAAGATAAGGCCGGGGACTAATGATAGTATTACTTTACTGAGAGGGTAGTGGATGTATGGAATAGTCTTCCAGTAGAAGTGGTAGAGGTTAATACAGTGAAGGAGTTTAAGCATGTGTGGGATAGGTATAAGGCTATCCTAGATATAAGATAAGACCAGGGACTAATGAAAGTATTACTTTACTGAGAGGGTAGTGGATGCATGGAATAGCCTTCCAGTAGAAGTGGTAGAGGTTAATACAGTGAAGGAGTTTAAGCATGTGTGGGATAGGTATAAGGCTATCCTAGATATAAGATAAGACCAGGGACTAATGAAAGTATTACATTACTGAGAGGGTAGTGGATGTATGGAATAGCCTTCCAGCGGAAGTGGTAGAGGTTAATACAGTGAAGGAGTTTAAGCATACATGGGATAGGTATAAGGCTATCCTAGATATAAGATAAGGTCAGGGACTAATGAAAGTATTACATTACTGAGAGGGTAGTGGATGTATGGAATAGCCTTCCAGCGGAAGTGGTAGAGGTTAATACAGTGAAGGAGTTTAAGCATGTGTGGGATAGGTATAAGGCTATCCTAGATATAAGATAAGACCAGGGACTAATGAAAGTATTACATTACTGAGAGGGTAGTGGATGTATGGAATAGCCTTCCAGCGGAAGTGGTAGAGGTTAATACAGTGAAGGAGTTTAAGCATACATGGGATAGGTATAAGGCTATCCTAGATATAAGATAAGGCCAGGGACTAATGATAGTATTACTTTACTGAGAGGGTAGTGGGTGTATGGAATAGTCTTCCAGTAGAAGTGGTAGAGGTTAATACAGTGAAGGAGTTTAAGCATGCATGGGATAGGTATAAGGCTATCCTAGATATAAGATAAGGCCAGGGACTAATGATAGTATTACTTTACTGAGAGGGTAGTGGATGTATGGAATAGTCTTCCAGTAGAAGTGGTAGAGGTTAATACAGTGAAGGAGTTTAAGCATGCGTGGGATAGGTATAAGGCTATCCTAGATATAAGATAAGACCAGGGACTAATGAAAGTATTACTTTACTGAGAGGGTAGTGGATACATGGAATAGTCTTCCAGTAGAAGTGGTAGAGGTTAATACAGTGAAGGAGTTTAAGCATGCATGGGATAGGTATAAGGCTATCCTAGATATAAAATAAGGCCAGGGACTAATGAAAGTATTATTTTACTGAGAGGGTAGTGGACGCATGGAATAGTCTTCCAGTAGAAGTGGTAGAGGTTAATACAGTGAAGGAGTTTAAGCATGCATGGGATAGGTATAAGGCTATCCTAGATATAAAATAAGGCCAGGGACTAATGAAAGTATTATTTTACTGAGAGGGTAGTGGACGCATGGAATAGTCTTCCAGTAGAAGTGGTAGAGGTTAATACAGTGAAGGAGTTTAAGCATGCATGGGATAGGTATAAGGCTATCCTAGATATAAAATAAGGCCAGGGACTAATGAAAGTATTATTTTACTGAGAGGGTAGTGGACGCATGGAATAGTCTTCCAGTAGAAGTGGTAGAGGTTAATACAGTGAAGGAGTTTAAGCATGCATGGGATAGGTACAAGGCTATCCTAGATATAAGATAGGGTACTGGGGACTAATGAAAGTATTTAGAACACTGGGCAGACTAGATGGAGCGAATGGTTCTTATCTGCCGTCACATTCTATGTTGTAACCTTGGGGCAGCAAACCGTCTCTACCTAATGTTTATCTCCCGCTGTGAAGCTGACCGTGTAATATCCTCTAAGTACTGTCTTTAGTGTAATGTAACTTGTCGGCTCGGTATAAATGCAGATTAGTAATAATAATACTATTTATCAACCTCTCAGTCTTGTCCGAATGAAGAGTATGAATTATTTCTCAATGTCTGTGACAAAATGCTGCCACCTAGTGGTAGAATACTGATTGGGCGCCACTACACCGATGTGTGAAACATTTGGTACGGCTTCACTATTGTCTCGTTTCTTCTGCTGTAGTAATGATGATGCCTGTTATACAAATTATATGTATACCAGAATATGCAGCAAAATGAAAAAATGTCATGGAAGGGTGAGCCAAACATCTTCCAGTGGATTATGGCCCTTCTCAGGATCAGACCAACCTTTCCCTGAAGGAGCCATAAGTGCTAGCCCAACCCTCAGCTCGCTGTGCCCTGCTAACCCTGTATACCGCCTACCGGAGGTTAGGGGAAACCTCCAGGATCTAGCAGGCGGCTTACAGATGCCAAGCGTCCGCTGGAGACTACCAAGGGAAAGTGCCGGGTGATTTGAACTTCCCGCCAGTCAGCCTGGTCCCTGATTGGCCCTGATTTTAAAGGGCAAAAGTAGCTGGGTCCCGGGTCACTAACTCCACCTCGACAGCCGTTGCCCAAACACGCTCCAGCACTTGACCGGTGAGAGGGGAATAATGTTACTACAGGGGCTGTCTTATGGTTTTTGTATATTTGTCTTATAGTTAGTCCTTTTCTTTTTTTTTTTGTAAAAGGAATATGCACAGTTTGGGGAGTTGCCTTGTAATCAATGGTCATCTTATATTCAAACAGATATGGTACTTCCTTGGATCTATATGGGACGTTGTACACACTGTGGCTACAGATGTTACTTGTTTACACACCACAGGGTAAGCAACACAGTATCAGTTATGTAGCGTTGGATTCTGGGATAAAATAAGAGATCTGCTGTATAATGCGGCTACAGGCGCCATCTGTTTTGGATACAGAGTTGCTACATAGTATCAACTATCCGCCCTCTGCTGGGGAACTCTGCCGTGTTTACTGAGACCATGTCTCCATATGGGTGGAGCTATGCTGATATTTGAGTGCCACAAGTTATTTGGCCACAGATGGGCAAATCTGAGGATGCATTAGTAAGTCTGGGGTCAGATTGGCAAGTCTGGGGATGCACTAGTAAGTCTGGGGCTGATTGGCAAGTCTGAGGATGTAGTGACAAGTCTGAGATCAGATTGGCAAGTCTGGGGATGCACCAGTAAGTCTGGGGGCAGATTGGCAAGTCTGAGGATGCATGGGCAAGTCTGGGTGTAGATTGGCAAGCCTCAGGATGCATTGGGAAGTCTGCGGGAAGATTGACAAGTCTGGAGATAGATTGGCAGTCTGAAGATGCATTGGTGAGTCTGGGGGCAGATTGGCAAGTCTATGGATGCATTGGACTCCTAGTGCACGCTGTGTTCTACAACTGAGTCTGATTTGTGCCAAGACCATTATACAGTGTGGCCCAAACTCAACTCCACATAAGTGAACTGCCTCTGTGCCTAGATGATTGATCCAAAATAATAAGAGCCACGGACATATAATCTCTGACATGCTACGATTTGAGATCACTTGGCAGCCAGGAAACCGATCGGATATAATGCGATAACAGGAGAATTTGCACCATTATGCTTTACTCCCATACTGGTCTATGTTTGTACGGTTATATATTTACCTAATGCTGATAGGGTATTAACACAACTGCTATGCTGAAAGATATCGTGTTGCAAAGGAAGTGGCTACATCACTGGTTATATCATTTATGATTTTTTTTTGGCAGTATTAAAATTCATTTTGAACATGTGTTGCATTTATATGTATTTAATGGTTCATTACCCCATGTGATCAGATTTATAGTACCCCTCTAAAATGTATCAGGTTGAGTAACACCATATTAATTATTATCAATTAACCCCAGTCACATTCTACTACTGTATTGTGCAGGGACAAGGCGGGTAACTTTCTCCTGCAGGAAGAGCTCAGGTGACCATTGATGATGCATTGTTACATGTCAAGGGTTGAGATGTGCTCACTTTTCTCAGCCACGCAGTCAGTGGGGTAAACGTCTAGCAGGTGAAATCCACCGGGTTCATCCTTGCACAATGAATATTTGAGTCTGTGAGATGACATGTTCACCCCAACACCTTTTACCTTTTATTAGATCACATAATATGTGTTGTCCTACCAAGTCGGTGAAATGTCAATTAACCTGCCACTTACCTCTTAGAGGGACTGTCTAGTGCCCAAAACGCATCTTCCAAATAGTAATGCATATTAATGTGCTTTCAAAGTACTTTAAAATGCATGTCTTACACTTTGCATTGCTTGGAATATAAAAAAAATACAGCTAGAAGAAATTGGGAAATTACAGCAGTTTGCAAGAAACAAGGACTGCCCACACTAGATGAGTAGAAGTAATTTCCTTTTTTTTTGGAATCAATGAGAATAATGCCATTCAAATGAATGGAACATTCTGTCTCTCTAGTGATGTCATCAGACAATGTGTTGCACTGTTAAGAGATCCTACTGTGTACAAAAGGAAGGTCACTCAGAGGCCACACAACATAGTCAATTTGAGAAGCACAGGAAATGACTAAATGAAACAAAACTTTATATCCTCAGTGCTCCCCCACCTGCAGTAAACATGCAAAGTAATCACCGGGGAGGGCTTGAGTCAAATATAAAAAATGTGATTTCTGCAGAATGCCTGCATCAAATCACACTGGGAAAAAGCCTGTGCATTATACAAGCAGTGATCTTCATCTTGCACCAAAGTGAGATTGGGGACTAGACTGAGCCTTTAATAAATAGACTCATACCACTGGGAACAGGATCATTAAAGCGGATTCCCCCAAAATACTTTAGAAAGAAGAAGAAAAATAAAATATAGGAAGTACACAGGACTATGTCATTGGATACACCCTGCCATACCCTGAGATGGGTAACAGAAAACAGTATTTGTGCAGAACCGTCCAATAGATCAATTAATAGAGTCAATTCCAATTTCCCAATAAAAAAAAAATACAATCTTACATCCTAGCAGATCTTGCAAAGTAGCCCATATTTCCAGGACGGCTCTTTGTAAATTGAACTGTTCTAAAAAAAAAAAAAATTGATGAAGTCAGTGAATTCCTGTGGAGTCAGTCAGGTACATATTTGCCTTAAAGACAGTTTTCAGGAAAAATGAATCCTTCAAACCCTGGCATGAAGCATTAAATCACTGAGAAACACTCTTTCATGACAGTGAAATGTGTTTTACCCCCTGTGCTCCAAGGGGGCCAAGGCAATATATTACACATAACAGTATTTAGAGCCTGTAGCCCTCTGATGCAATCAATTCCGATAGTACAGATAGTACAATGCTAACTTTATTGGTTTCAAGATGTATCTTTGTTCATATTTCAGTCCAGTGCTTTCAGGCACTGCTTCACAGAAATGTACAACTGGTAAATAGTAAGAGATAGACAACAAAATGATTCAAGGGAATATAACAGTATTATTTAAAAAAAAAAAATCTTTCTCAATTTTATTTGCACCGTGAGAAGATCCAGAAGCTAAATTCAAGATCATTTTAAAATGTTTTGCTTTGGACCAGAGATCATCCATTCAAGAGGAACATTTTTAGGGGATAACTGCAAGAAAGTCAAATATTTACTAAGTTGTTCTCTCTTTGCTAACGTAATCACTTTTAAAATTATCTTTCTATGATGTTTAGTTCAGAAGATATCCCGCTTTATGTAGAGGAGGAAGCAAGGAGTGAGAACGACATCAAACCCCTCTCCATTTATAAATATATGTATCGTTTTTACATTTTTACTATTTACTATTCATTGAACTAACTGACAAGTGAGCTGCAAACACCGGGCATTAATAGCTTAAGTTGGAAAAAGCTCTATCAGGGAGCGGACATGTTGTTCGGAATCTTGGGTCAGACTGTCCTTCATCCATACCAAAGCAGTTCAGATCTGACCCAAGATTCCGACCAACATGTCTGCCCCCTGAAAGAGATAAATGGAGCAAAGATGGCTCAATAATGTATTTCCTTTTTTATTCTTTGATGAAATCTTTTCTATTTAAAATGTCTCCACGTTACAATCTTTTGTTTGCAGACAGTTGTCTTTTAAGGTTCAGTTTCCAATATCAAGCCAAGATTTCCCATAAGTCTTCTTAGGTACCTAAAGCTTGCATTAGTGGACATGGCTAAATGACTGATTCAACAAGACCTATTCATCTAATGATAATTTACTGGATTTTCACCCACTAGAGGGCATGAGTTTGCGAGGAGTAATAACAGCTAATGGGGCGCTCCCACCAAAAAATTAAAAGTTTTTTTTTTTTATTTTGCATTGTTGATTTCAGATATGTCTTCTGTTTTTGTTACGTGAGTTTATTTTATAAAACATTTTACTAAACAAGTGTGACTGGGCGCTGCCATTTTGTGAAATATAGTGTTTTTGGGTGCCGCCCCCCAGAGACTTTACAGCACTAGTATCTCACTTTGGGGCCGGGGACACAGAATGCAGTCTATAAGTCAGAATTCTGACCATAGACTTGCATTGAATGGGAGGGTAATGTAACTATTACATCACAAGGGGCGGAGTTATGATCATGTTTGATCAGGTCAATCTCCTCTGTTTGTGTTGGAAGGCAGATATGCCCCCCCCCCCCACGCTGCTATCGCAACCAACCCCCCAATCCCATAGCCAGATATCTTTCACCTCCCCCCCTTATCACACTCAACTATTAGGAAGCAGGGAAAGGCACCCCCCCCCCCCCCACAACAGATAATATGTGACAATTTTTTAAGTTATATATAGCGGAGGTCTTATATGGTGTTCACAAGATGAGGGCTAGAATGTTTACAATTACAAAGTTTGACTAACCTAGCTGACTGGAACAACTGTTCTCTATTTGTATTTTATATTTTTTCTCATCTTAAAATGTGACCTGGAATATATCTGCCACCCTACCCTAATGTTGTTTATCCCTTACTTATTGTTTGTAATTGATGTACAAAAATCAATAACATCTAATTTACAAAAAAACCACAGCCACCTAGTCCTGCCCATTATGATACACAGAAGCCAGTAAGAGAGCACGGAAGTATCTTATGACATCATCATGCAGGCTTTGCCCATAGTTGTAAAGTGAGACTTGTTTTAAGATTTTTGGAGAATGTTGTCATGGGTAAAATTCTCAAAACGGATGCTGGAGACAGACTCCTAATTTTATTTTTATTTATTTATGCAATTAATTCAAACACAGAATAAAAAATACAGTGGGATATGTCTTATATGTGTTTATTTGAAATGCCCATGTAATCTAGTTCCATCTTATGTAAGTGGTAGTGTCCCTTTAATTCCTTAGCTGTAGAGAAAAGGATGGTATACCCCTGAGCTGCATGACTGTGCGTCATGGGGATTCTGAAAAAGGGATGGGAAGGGATCCCCAGAGGAGGAAAAAAAAACTTGAGGATCAGAATATTTCCATTGTATCTTTGTAAAGTTCTTGCTAGAGATGATTAGTAGAGTTGAGCGGACACCTGGATGTTCAGGTTCGGCCGAACTTCGAAGAAATGTCCGGGTCCGTGCTCGAACTTGACCCCGAACCCCATTGAAGTCAATGGGGACACGAACTTTTGGCCACTAAAATGCCTCTAAAAATGTCCTGGAAAGGGCTAGAGGGCTCCAAAAGGAAGTAAAATGTGGGTAAGAGTGTCCCCATTCATACGAATAGGTCAATTGACCTATTTGTATGAATGGGGACTCTATTTCAGTTTATAGAAAGCCAATAGCATTACATGTATTCCATAAACCGAAAGTCTATAAACCGAAAGACATTCGGTTTATAGACTTTCGGTTTATGGAATACATGTAATGCTATTGCTATTCTATAAACCGAAATAGAGTCCCTATTCTTATGAATGGGGACTCTATTTCGGTTTATAGAAAGCCCATAGCATTACATACAATGTAATCGCCGAACCCCGATCTCCAACCCGAACATACAGAGAAATGTCCGTGTTCGGGTCCGGGGTCCAAAAACCGTAATGTTCGGTACGAACCCGAACAGTACGGTTCGGGTTCGCTCAACCCTAATGATTAGCATCTCTAATTTAGAAGCTGTTGAAGAGCCGCAGTTGTCTTGCCGATGTCTTGAATAAGAATTACGAATCCAGTCCGACCTGTATACTTTACTCATCAGAAGATTACAGATTTCTTGCTATCTAGGCCAGTAAGATTCACTTACCTCTTAGTTAAAAAAAGCCTCAGGCCTGCCCTAGGAACAGATTATTTTGTCCGCTTGAATAATTAATGGTAAATTGTAACCTGAAGAGAAGAGTAATGGCAGAGAGCAAATGATGAGCACACCTACACCTCGCACATTGATCAAACTGGGCTGGATAATCTTGTGCCACTGTCGGTGTGCACTGTTTGCTCATAGGAATTCTTATCATGAAGGGGTCACCCAAAAACTAGATTTCTTCTTTAAAGGGCCACGTAAAAAATATTTATACTCCAGAGAATCCAAAAATGATCAAAAATATTGGGTTAGCAGAATTACAAGAAAATTCGCAAGCTAAAAGGAACAGGTGTTTTAAATGTGCCTGCAGTGTCTCACGTTTATGACATCATCTACAGAGACATCATTGTACAGAGCACTGGTGAGGCCTCACTTGGAGTATTGTACAGAGCACTGGTGAGACCTCACTTGGAGTATTGTACAGAGCACTGGTGAGACCTCACTTGGAGTATTGTACAGAGCACTGGTGAGACCTCACTTGGAGTATTGTACAGAGCACTGGTGAGACCTCACTTGGAGTATTGTACAGAGCGCTGGTGAGACCTCACTTGGAGTATTGTACAGAGCGCTGGTGAGACCTCACTTGGAGTATTGTACAGAGCGCTGGTGAGACCTCACTTGGAGTATTGTACAGAGCACTGGTGAGACCTCACTTGGAGTATTGTACAGAGCACTGGTGAGACCTCACTTGGAGTATTGTACAGAGCGCTGGTGAGACCTCACTTGGAGTATTGTACAGACCGCTGGTGAGACCTCACTTGGAGTATTGTACGCAGTACTGCAGACCGTATCTCCAGAAGGATATTTATACTTTGGAGAGAGTTCAGAGAAGGGCTACTAAACTTGTTCATGGGTTGAAGGATAAAACTTACCAGGAAAGGTTAAAGGATCTTAACATGTATAGCTTGGGGCAGTGGCGTCCCGAGGGGGGGGCGGGGGGGGGGCGGCCCGCCCCGGGTGCCACTGACTAGGGGGGTGCCACCGGTGCTGCCGGCACCCCCCGCGCTGCTTACCTTTTTTTTTTTTTTTCTCAGGCGGCCGAATCCTCTGGATGCGGCCGCCGGGTGAAAAAAAAAAAAAAATCACAGCGACCGGATGTGACGATACGTCACATCCGGCGACTGTGTTTCCCTCCTCCGTGCAGGAGGGAGAAGAGAAGACTGCACGGAGGAGTCGTCCGTCCGGGAGAAGCAGCGATTTGGTAAGTGATGGGGGGGGGGGGGGGCTGGCACTATATTACTGGGTTCCGACTGGCACTATATTACTGGGTTCTGGCTGGCACTATATTACTGGGCTCTGACTGGCACAATATTACTGGGTTCTGGCTGGCGCTATATTACTGGGTTCTGACTGGCACAATATTACTGGGTTCTGACTGGCACTATATTACTGGGCTCTGGCTGGCACTATATTACTGGGTTCTGACTGGCACAATATTACTGGGCTCTGACTGGCACTTTATTACTGGGTTCTGGCTGGCACTATATTACTGGGTTCTGGCTGGCACTATATTACTGTGCTCTGACTAGCACTATATTACTGGGTTCTGGCTGGCACTATATTACTGGGCTCTGGCTGGCACTATATTACTGGGTTCTGGCTGGCACTATATTACTGGGCTCTGACTGGCACTATATTACTGGGTTCTGGCTGGCACTATATTACTGGGCTCTGACTGGCACTATATTACTGGGCTCTGACTGGCACTATATTACTGGGTTCTGGCTGGCACTATATTACTGGGCTCTGACTGGCACTATATTACTGGGTTCTGACTGGCACAATATTACTGGGCTCTGGCTGGCACTATATTACTGGGTTCTGGCTGGCACTATATTACTGGGTTCTGACTGGCACTATATTACTGGGTTCTGACTGGCACTATATTACTGGGCTCTGACTGGCACTATATTACTGGGCTCTGGCTGGCACTATATTACTGGGCTCTGACTGGCACAATATTACTGGGCTCTGACTGGCACTATATTACTGGGCTCTGGCTGGCACTATATTACTGGGTTCTGACTGGCACTATATTACTGGGTTCTGACTGGCACTATATTACTGGGTTCTGGCTGGCACTATATTACTGGGCTCTGACTGGCACTATATTACTGGGTTCTGGCTGGCACTATATTACCGGGTTCTGACTGGCACTATATTACTGGGTTCTGGCTGGCACTATATTACTGGGCTCTGACTGGCACACTATTACTGGGCACTGACTGGCACACTATTACTGGGCACTGACTGGCACAAAATTACTTGGCATCTGACTGGCATAAAATTCATGGACACTGACTGGCACAATATTACTGGGCATTTGACTGGCACACTATTCCTGGGCTCTGAGTGGCACACTATTACTGGGCACTGACTGGCACAATATTCCTGGGCACTGACTGGCACTATATTACTGGGCTCTGACTGTTACAATATTCCTGGTATCTGACTGGCACACTATTACTGGGCTCTGACTGGCACACTACTGGGCACTGACTGGCACAATATTCCTGGGCACTGACAGGCACAATATTCCTGGGCATCTGACTGGCATAATATTCCTGGGCACTGACTGGCACAAAATTACTTGGCATCTGAATGGCATAATATTCATGGGCACTGACTGGCACAATATTACTGGGCATCTGACTGGCACAATATTTCTGGGCTCTGAGTGGCACACTATTACTGGGCACTGACTGGCACACTTACTGGGCTCTGAGTGGCACACTATTACTGGGCTCTGACTGGCACAATATTACTGGTATCTGACTGGCACAATATTACTGGTATCTGACTGGCACAATATTCCTGGTATCTGACTGGCACATTACTGGGTTCTGAGTGGCACTATATAACTGGGCTCTGACTGGCACACTATTACTGGGCTCTGAGTGGCACACTATTACTGGGCTCTGACTGGCACTATATTACTGGGTTCTGAGTGGCACTATATTACTGGGCTCTGAGTGGCACACTATTACTGGGCTCTGACTGGCACACTTACTGGGCTCTGAGTGGCACACTATTACTGGGCTCTGACTGGCACAATATTACTGGTATCTGACTGGCACAATATTACTGGTATCTGACTGGCACACTATTCCTGGTAACTATAATTGTACAATTTTCAAACATTGAAAAAATGGTGGGTGTTTTCTTGCATTTTTATTGGGGGGGGTGCCACACTCGGTGTCCGCCCCGGGTGCCAAATGCTCTAGGTACGCCCCTGGCTTGGGGGAAAGACGTAACAGGGGGGATATGATAGAGACATTTAAATACATAAAAGGAATCAACACAGTAAAGGAAGAGAGTATATTTAAAAGAAGAAAAACTACCACAACTAGAGGCCATAGTCTTAAATTAGAGGGGCAACAATTTAAAAGTAATATCAGGAAGTATTACTTTTCTGAGAGGGTAGTGGATGCATGGAATAGCCTTCCAGTAGAAGTGGTAGAGGTAAACACAGTCAAGGATTTTAAGCATGCGTGGGATAGACACAAGGCTATCCTAGCTATAAGACCGGGAACGGGGGACTAATAAAAGTATTCAAAAAAAATTGGGCAGACTAGTTGGACCGAATGGTTCTTATCTGCCGACACATTCTATGTTTCTATGTTTCTATCTAGTGGCTTGATATGCAAATTACACATTTCCAACTGAAAGTGATCAGTTTGCATGTTAAACCCGAAAAGGTGATGTCATAAGCCGTAGACCCCACCGACACATTTAAAATACAGCTTTCACAATAAAAATAATGCTTAGGAGATGGATACCCTTTAATACGTCATTTTCTAAAAGAAAGTGTAGTGTAACTTTAAAAAGTTTTTTTTTTAGCATTTGTAAACATTGAGATGCCTTAGAGGAAAAGGGTTGTTGTTCTTGCAACTGAATTATAGACAAGCAAAGGTAACATTGAACACAGGAGAATACAATGCTTATTCTTGTGTTTGCTGATCGATCACACTCTATAGCTGCTATACACAATATATACGCATTAAATTTTTATTGATACAACTTGCATCTAATAACATTTTCACGTTTCCTTTTGTGAGAGCCCATAAAAGAGAATAATTCCGAGTTGTAGCAAAACTGTTGTGTGAGGCAGTCTAGTCGAGGGTTTCTGACCGCTCCGAAACAGATGGGCAGCTGTTTATCAGGCCTAGAACGCAGACTGGTTTTTAATGGTTTCTATATTCTCAAGTGGATTCCATGCTGACCTCTAAAAGGTGAGAAGAACGTTCCATCTCGCGGACGTAGCTATACATTGTGCAGAGACAAACCTGGTGAGTTTCTCCTAGAAGAGTTCAGCTGGTCAGGGATAATGCAGAGTTAAATCTTTAAAACTGCTCACTTTTTTTTACAATGCACTAGGCAGAGCTGATTCATCTCTCAACGCATTTCACTGGAGTCAAGGGCAAGGCTTCATAAGGATAAAAGAAATGGGAACCTGATTTGGCCTTTGACACTGGTGAAACCCTTCGAGAGGGATTGCTGGTGCCAGAAGTGGGATCATCTTGGCCTACTGCACTCTCCTGTGAACTCTTTCATCTGCTGAACTTTGCCAGCACCAGTATCTGTCGATTGCCGGTCACTGCGTCACCTTGACTATTAGTTTCTTCCCTCTAATACCGTGATTTTGTAGAAAAAGTGTGGGTGATCCCACCAACTTTACTGAGAGTTCTACACTGGGTGTTCCTGTGTTTATTCGTTACCGAGATATTAACCCCTTCATGACGCATGGTGCTTGTGTCCCAGACAACGCAATCACCAAAATGTCCCATTTTGTTCCTGGCCACTGATAACAAGGTGATGGGTAGCCAGGAACACTATGGCAGGGACCCAGTCTGGGTCTTCATAGAAACCTGTGGGTCCCTGCCAAAAGTTATATCACGTATGACGTCACGGAGGCGTGCTTGAACCTGGAAGTTTGGGCACGGTGGGATTAGGTAAAATGTAGCCAGTGTTCACTTTGAGCTTTGTCTTTTGGGACCAGTAAATTAGTACGGCATAGAATGTCTGGAAGGGGTTAAAGCCCATTTTGAAGCAATATTATCAAAACGCCTATCATTGTGTTTGTTTTTGTGAGTGTAATCTACTTCCCATTATATCATTTACTCACATTTACCGGATTACACTATTGTTGTGTGCATTAATGTTTTTTAAGATCAGATCCATCTGATTTGCAATGTATAGTTAAGCTGATGGAATGTTAATCTGAATAGACTCCTCAGTCTGTATGGTCACTGACATATTGGGGCTTTTAGAGTTGCAGTAGTGGCACTGTGCTTGAAACCCCCCCAAAACGATTGACATCTGTCTAATTATTGGACCATCTTACTCAGCCAGAGACACCAGGGTCATCCTACATCTTCCTTGATGCTCAGCCAACCCTTTCAAAAGAGGCTACTTCTAATCTTCAGTTTACAGTGAATCACAACTCTCATCATTCTAAGCCACAGCTTGGGAAAAGCAATCTCTAAATGTGGAATAGGCAACGTCCAGCACTTTCATACAATCCTATTAGCATCCACGCCGTTTGGGGTGGATGTGTAACCTGTGCCGCTGATTAGGCTGGCTGAGGATTGTTGTAGTCTTCACGGCAAGCGACAAGCAGCACCACTTACAGAGTTTACCACCGCTGTGATATTCACAAAGTACAGATAATCATCAATGTGAGAAATTCTCTTGAGTAAAATATACAGCAGGAAAAGCCAGATCTTAATTCCAGCTTTCCCCGGGCCTGTACTTAGCATAGCGGGAATAAATTATTATTGTAGACAAGGACTGCGTAAAAACAAATAAACGCAGCAATTTATCTAATTATCCAAAATGGGAACCCTTGTTAATCGTCCCCGTCGTTCTGTTACAGGCAAATGGATTACAGAAAATCTGGACAAACCCAGGAAAAGACATGAACTGAGCAGAAGACGAAGAGTTTAAAACAAATGTTTCACTTGTGGGAAGCCTGCAACTTTTAAACAGGTACAGAGAACAGGGGATGGCACGGGACACAAGGATGAACTAACACTACATCGTATAATAATACTAATAAATAGACCGATGAGTGAGAGATAATGAGTGGATTGACCAACGAAGGACAATAAAATGCCTTTCGAAGCCACAATGATCTTTATAAGAAAGATACTTTGCAGGGATTCTTCATAATATGGTTGTGGACAGATAAAAACACAGGAGGAGCCAAATGTGCACAATCGCAATTAGCAGGTTAAGCCCCACAACACACCTCACAGACTGAAAGCAAAGAGCTTTGTTCTGCTGTTTTCTTTCAACAAAAAAGTCCATACAGTTCCACAAAATCAAAAATTACCTCTACTTTGCTAATCAAAATGTCAAGCTGCATGAACTATAACTGCTTCGTTTTGTACATGCCCCCATCAAAGGGGATCTAAACTCGCTAAGAAAGGCTGCCAGCTCCTACAGACCCAGAGAAGAAGCGCGGGATGAGCCCCTGCTCTGATTGGCTGAGCGCATGCTGACACTGTCAACATTCAGAAGAGATCTGCCTCAGCTGAGAGGCCGAGCTCAGAGGAAATCAATGTCTCTCTGCAAAAGATGCACGTTGGGTTTATTATGGATGAGAGGCAAAGGATTTTTGACTTCTACTGGTGAAATATAACTACATATAAGTAAAAAAATAACCTTTAAATGTAAATGTTTATTTAGGCAATAATCCCAATAAGCCCCCCCTGCACAGTCTCTGAATATCCATTTAATCTTAATTGTACTGTATAAAAGCTGGGGAGAGAAAACATGAAGAGCACCAGCCGCCCCGTGTAGCAGTGTTTAAATTGGCAGCCACTAAATGTAGCATTTTCTCTGGCTCTTTTTGGGAGAATTATCTAGACAATCGGTTTCTATTCACTACTGTGTTTTACAATCTCTCATCTCCTTTGTGGCAAGTCTGGCCCGTATAATAATGGAATTTTGGCCGTGAAGTATCTACATGTTGATTTATCTCGGGCTTTTGCGTGCGCTGATAAAAAGGTTTTCAAATGATAGAGCAGGTGGCGTGCTGACATGTACAATCATTCGGGGGCTGCGATAGACTTGAAAGGGTGAGGCAACTGGTAAAACTAAACCTCCACTAGTTTTGTGCCTTCACAACCATTCAATATGCAGCCACCTGCGGAATAGGGACAGGTCATTTTGTGGGGGGGTTTTCTCAGCCATATTCAAGTTGGATTACTTTTTGACAGCCCCATTCAATATCCCACCCCCCGACGGTCAGACTTTACGCTAAACAGTCACGATTTACACTGCAGAGAGACACTGGGGAGCGGATTAAGTCGGGACTGAAATCCGAAAGACTGGTGACGCACGGATATTGATTTTTATTGTTTTTAATGTAAGCTGTATATTTGGAGGGATATTAAAAGTTCTTTGTATGTGTATTACATCTGGCTATTGTTCCCTTCATTTTATATCTGGAATCCATCCTGATTGAGATTTGGACCACCACTCCCACAGTATCTCTATCTTGGCTGACCTGGAGTGATAGGAGTTGGAGTCCTTCCTGCATATATACTTAGAGCCGGTTTGAGGGCTCTATACTTTGTGAGTGGCGTTCTATTGGGGGAAATATCTCTCTAAATTAATATCACAGTACTACACATTGTTTTTATTATTTTTTTTTTGTCTTACATGGACTATTTTTTTTGCTGAGATATTTACAATTTTAAGATAAGTATTTTAACACTGTTTTTTTGTTTGCGCAACACTTTATTTAATTTTGTATCCACTATTGTCTGTGTGAGCTTTGGAAGAGTCACACTAGTGTTTTTGCTGCACATTAATTTTTCACACTAGCTCCAATCACTTAGTCACTAATATTTACGACACAACTTACTCAGTTATCCCAAGAGGTGGGAGATCGTCCCCACTGGATATTCAGCTATGAATAAACTCACCTGAATTTAACAATCTATTACCATACCTGAGAAGTTTACTCTTCTTTTGGGATGGTGGGCACAGCCTTAAAATGGCTGTGTTTGGACCACGTGGCGGGATAAGAAAGTGGGTGGGGTCAGTCAGAAGAAAGCATGATTGAGCAGGAAGAAGGAGGAGCTCACCTTCCACCACCAAGTGACTTGTCAAACGCAAAGTTTTCGAATATCCCGCTGTCTTTAGCCAATGACTCTTGAGGGATAGCTAATAGATGTATCCCAGCAAACATCAGATTTTGAACTAACCATTGCTCAAAGGTCTCAAACCACACACAGAAAATGTAGCTAAGCTATTAAAAATGACATGCAAGCTTAGTTTGTTCTAATTTTCCTGAATATTGAAAAAAAAAAAAAACCCTGCTCGGAGTCTATCAATTATATTTTCTCTTCAATAGCTTCAGGCTAATGAGCAACAATTAGTTCTTTTGATGGCTGGTTCCTTAACGAGGAGAAGCGTACCGAGGATTCCACCGAGTTTAGTTCATCTTCATTACTGGCTAATTACCCAAGCCCACTGCTGCCTTCCACATGTATGGACAGGTCTATTAATGATACAAAATGCTCATATTGAGCGACATTCTCTACAGACATGTGATTTGTTAGGGGGACCGGTATAAGTGAGGCCAAAGGAGGAGATGAACGCCTGGCTCGCTTGGACTTCATTAGGAGCAAGGAGAATGTGGAGAAGGAGAGAAAAGGAATAAGGAAGAAAACTCAGCTCCTTTCATTAAGCTAACGAGCTATTGTAGCCAAATGGCTTATGTAAAATGTCAGTAAAAGCTATTAGCATAATTGGTGCATACGTTTATATTTAGAGAGTTTCCCTTTGGGATAAGAGGTATAGGTCCACTCAATTAAAGGAAAAAAAGATTTGGATTGCTAGCCCTTGACATTTTTTTCGGAGTCCCAGATGGGCGAGCGAAAGGGAAATTTAAGTAAATGGTAAACTTTTCGGAACACTGGGCACTTGTGATGCTATTTCAATCTTAAATCTGCCAAGAAATGGGAATGAAGACTGAAATTAATTCCCCCAGCGAAAACCTAGGACAGATACCAACATCACTTGTAATAATAGCAGTCATTATTTAAAATGGAGAGACTCTGGGCTCTTTGAAAATGTTTGCAGAGGGATGGGGGATGGGGGATGGGGGGGGGGGGAGATTTGCAAATATTAATTAGTTCTGAACGATGCCAAATCTTTTCTGATACTGTTGTTTTTATGGTGTGTGCATCATACAGCTGCAGCTGTAATTCAATATATTAGCATAATTACAAAATAAGGCTTCAGACCTGAGTGCCAGCATTCCTGAATTTCCAGCTTTTAAATGATGTATGCTTTCAGCGATCACTGAGATTATTTAGAGCAGTGACTGGCTGACCACGGACATGGAGGACGTTATCAGTTGCAATAACAGACATTGTTTATGTCTATTTTGCTCCAGAATTTAATATTTTATGTGAAAAAGAAACCACATAGGGTCTACTCACGTATCTCCTATATTCTTTAAAGGGACACTGCCAACAAAATATGACTTGTTTTTCTTCCATTGTTGATTTCAGATATGTCTTTTTTGTGTGTGTTTATTTAATTAAATATTTTACTAAATAAGTGTGACTGGGCGCCGCCATTTTGTGAAATATAGTGTTTTTGGGTGCCACCCCCTAGTGAATTTACAGCACTAGTATCTCACTTTGGGGCTGGGAACACAGAATGCTGTCTATAAGTCAGAATTCTGATCATAGACTTGTATTGAATGGGAGGGTAATGTAATTATTACATCACAAAGGGGGCGGAGTTATGATCCTGTTTGATCTCCTCTCTCTTCCAGAAAGATGTACTTTTTGTGTTGGAAGGCACGTAAAAACAAAAGGTGTACACAGCCACCAACTTCTGCCCATTAGTGGTACACAAGAACCAGTAAGAGAGCAGGGGTGTATCTTATGACAGTATCATGTAGACTCTGCCTATAGTTGTAAAGTGAGATTTGTTGGAAGATTTTGTAGAATGTTGCATCATGGGTAAAATTCACAAAATGGATGCAGGAGACAGAAACCTAATTTTATTTTTACTTTTATATGCAATTAATTCAGACATAGAAAAAAACAGTGGAATATGTCTTAAATATATATATTTGCTTTAAATGCACAGGATATCTAGTTACATATTGTGTAAGTGGAAGTGTCCCTTTAAGAAAATCGGAGGTCCAAGTTTTCGACCCATTCATATCACATATCATCAGGGATCCGAAAAGCACTCAAATTCAGGCTACTCAGAGACCACTAAAGTGATCTCGAATTAGTCCAGAAATCACCCAGTGGCCAGTTTTTATGCCGACTGTTTGGCAGCTGAAATGTCAGTCTTGGTCCATCCTACAGGTTTCTGTGGGAAGGACTTCAGCTTATTTCGGGGCCATTTCAGGGGGACCTCGGCAATTAAGGAAATAGCCAAAGTCCTCACATAGGAGTTAATTGGAGGACTTCAGCAATTGCAAAATGAACCCAACTTCAATAAAAATGAAAAACGTTAAAAAAATATAATATAATATAAATAAAATGGTTTAAAATATATTTATATATATATAATTAAATATATTAATATAGTCAAATAAAGAAAATTAACTAAAAATAAAAAACACATTAAAATAAAAAACACATTAAAATAAATTAATAATATAAAAAATGATATGAATGTTACATATATTATAGTATTTAATAAAACATTAGTAATCAATGTTTCATGGTAATCGTTTTAATATGCCATTATAGCATATTTATTACAGCAAAATGATTATTGTTAATTTATTATTACAATATGATATTACAGCATAAATGGTGCAGTTACCATGCCAAGGAAAACCTCATTTAATAGAAAATACCCATATCCCATACGCCACTTAGTAACCACAATAAAAGTTAGGGACCCTAATGGCCACATATATATAATTTTAGAGATCCATAACACATAATATCTCTGTTGGTATTACAATGCTGATGATGTCATGCTAGCTAAAGGATGGCATCACATCAGTTTAACATTATAGCCACGTGGCCTCCAATGTGTGGAGAGTGTGTGCAATCTTTTTATGAACCACTGTAAGACACTGAATGATACTTTTTGAGAACCAAGTCTTGGGATAAGAATGGTCTTCTGGGACACTGACTGACACACAGCTGTACTCTGGGTGCTTAGATGACGAACAGACTATGACAACTATGTTCCCTTTGCTTCTGAGACAACGGTATAATGCCCATTTACCCAAATCCAAATTCTGGGTTTGGCCGTTCCCACTATAATCTTTTGTGTTTTAAAGAAATATTATTGCTACAAATTGTTTAAGTGCTTTTTGATCCAATATATCCTGGAAAAAACAATGCCCAGGAAATGCAAATGAACTTTGATGCATCTTGTACTGTCTACCTAGTGCAGTGGGAATAGTTTTTTTGTATTTGTTTTATAAATAAATCCTTAGAAATGTTTTAGAAATTGTCGTGCTAGTCAAGAAGGTCCCCCCTACACTATTAGGAATAGACAAATTGTTGAACATCCCTTTTTCCCAAACAAACCAAAAAAAGAAATCACCTTTCCCACCTACTAGATACTGTTACTATTCTGTGTTTGTTTACATTTGCTTTTGTTTACATTACAAGAGGATCAGTGCAGAAGAACTGGACCCTCTTGCACTGAACATCTGCAGTAATAGCTTCATTTTGAAGCATATATGTTGCACATTTGTACCACATATATAATTGTAGCAATGGTGGCTGAGAATGATAGGGTATTTAGCTTAGAACAGTTGAAAATTACCCATCATAGTACTGAATACGTTATACTAAATGGCCAGGTGATGGGAGAGTTGGTGATCGTTTTGAGTTGTAGCAGATAATTTTATTACCATCTGGATTAAACTGATTCACAAAGAGTAAAGTCATTCTTACCACTTTAATCTAACAGACGGACATTTCTGAGAACTCAGAGGAAGCCATGGATTCCCCAGATAGATGACACCTGAAGGGGAGACTGCTTGTAGTTTACCACCCCAAAACATACCGTGCTTCTAAACATATAATGTGTGGATTCATTGCCGACTTCCAAGTCTCTGCTAATGTCACAATGCTTGACGATTACTCAAAAGATTCTGCTTTTGGTATTTCTAGGAAAAAGCTAAAGCACTTTCCTAACTCCCTAGTCTGGGGGATCTATGGTTATTCCTTATTTTTTGTTACAGGTGATGCTTTTTTTTTTTAGTTATGACTGTGTGAGGTGTTATTATTGATGGGTTTGGGAATTTGGTAACTCAGTATTATAACCAGCTCCCCTGCTCACTTTCTAGTTGCCCACTGTACGAGCCAATTAACTGATCTTGGGCGTGCTTCTACAGATATTTACCTTCGCTTGGTTTTTTGGATTCTGATTCAGTACTAGTGACCTTCAGCCTTCGAATTGTTCCTTGACTTTTTTTTCCTGCTGCCTGTCCTGACCTTCTTGCCTAATATCCAACTTCTCGTTTAATCTGTCCTTCCATACATCTCAAATCCAAAGAGACAATCTGCAATTAAGTGAACTGTGTCTTGCCAACCCTTCTTCATGAATGTCCAACCTTTGACCTCCAATGATACAGGGCAGTTCGGACATATACACTAGGACATTGACAGATGAAGATACGGTCCATTGAGGTATGGACAAATTCACTAGTACAGCCACACGGATATTAAATCCACAAATATTTTACTGAAACATCCACATGGCCATCATCCAACAGGAAGAGGGTTCTGACAAATGCAATTCTACATTTCACTGCCCTTTCCACATAGTCTGATTTCTCTCGTGGCCTGCACGGACTCTCATTGCTTCCTCTGGCTAACAGACTATCACTGACAGCACAATCAGTAAGAGGTCTACTGACAAATCTCTGTTTGCCCAGGTAAGGTGATGATATCATGCTGCCAGTTATGAGTTCTCGGGCCTTTCTATCTTCCCAGCAGGCTGAGGCTTGCACGTTCCTCTGATAGAATCACTATTCACTTACTGGAGAATGACCCATCCTGATAACTCCTGACATCTATCCGGAAAAAAAAAAAGGGGAACTCAGTGTATTAAACACACCTGCCACCTGTTGTATGTGTGTATTGAGTGGGGTGTGTGTGTAGGGTTTAACCCTTTCTTTCTCTCATCCATAATTTGTTCCCTTCCCTATTAAGCACCCACCATGCCCCTCCCAAGATTCACGTCATAAAAAAAACATCTATTTCCAAATAATTTGTTTATTCCTTTATTAGGATTTACGTTGCTTCATTCTGATAAGTATATATATATAAATTGATTATCCAATTGTGTATAATTCGCTGATGTTGACTATGGCCCTAAACATTGACTCTGGTAGATTAATGGCCTCAATGTACTCGCTGTATATTGCATCATAGCTGACAACAACCCTGGATTTTAGGATTATGTCATATCAAGTTCAGGGCTGTCTTGGGTGGCTGCTTTGCCCCATGGGGAAATGGTTTTCAGGAAAAAAAGTGGTTTGATATTTTGATGTCAGTAGCTTAAACTGATATTTTTTATGCCCCTAGCAGCCCCGTCTCTCTTTTTCACTGTATTTGTGTTTGTCTTTGGCACTGTGCTCTGTATTATTTCTTACACTCAGTTCGGTTTCTACGTTACCCTGCTCACGCATGTCTCTTGTTTATGACATCACCATGTGGTTTGATTTACAAATGACAAAATACCCATCGAAAATGAGTTCATTTGCATATCAAGCCGCAGGTGAGGTCATAAAATAGTGCAGACTTGTTGACGTGAGCTCTGTTTTCTCCCCAGAAACGCGCAGGGAGTGCGAGCGTTCAGACGGAACAAGCTCCTGATATACCGAATCATTCCGAATAGCTCTATCGATATCACACAACCCTAAATCTGACTATTCAGCAGCTTATAGTATGATCTGACATCCTGTACCTTATATGCATATCCCAGAATCCTTTGCAGCACTGTATAGTGGAGACTTCTGTCGCCAAAACAGGTCTGCTGAATTGCTCTACTAACTGAACCGTATTTTACAGAGGAGGGGGTTTTATTTTGCGTTTACCACACCCGCTATGACAGTTATTAAATGTCGAACTCCCATCATGCCTAGGCAGCCAAAGTTGAGAGCTCTGGATAAAGTGCAGGACTCTTGACTGTAGGGCATGTTATTTATTAGAATATGTTATTTTTTGGCACACTCTGTATAAACAAACAAGTGAATATATGCATGCAGACAGGTTCTCTATAAGCTGAGATTGCAAATTGGAAAAATATATTTTTCTTCCACTGATTAAAATTGACAGTAATGTATTTTTTTTGGCAGACAGTTCTGGGTATTGTACATCCAAAGCAGAAGCTCCATTCCTTTTGTACCAGTGCAAATAGAACATTTTTTTTTAAATCACATACATATATCTTTGATCACTCATGTGTTGCAAGACAAGAGTAATTAAGGAAATAAACTATATATGTATGCAGAGAGGCAATTCTTTTTGTTTTATTTATCATTTTAACATAGTTTTGTAAAACACACAAAATGAGAAATAACTGACAACTGAAATAAAGTGTCATCCAAGCAGTAACGTGATCGAACTCAGCAATTCAAGCTAAAGTTTCCTGGGCAGACTTATAAATTAGCCCCATGTGACAAGGGTAACACATTGCTTCACTTGTACTGCAAAAGCAAGATCTCCCAGGGATTTGCCAGTGGAGATATTCTATTATTTCCAACATGAGAAAACAGCAAGAAGTGAGCTGAAAAAACCCAAAACACAATACATATAGTTATGAAATCCATCAAAATAGGCAACAGACGCATGGATAGAGCTGAAAGAGGCAGCGGAGCAGATTATAACATGGTGTATGGAAGGTTTGCTCAAGAGGTCTTTGATCAAAAAACATTACACTTGCTATCAAAGCCAAAGTCAACCTTAAAATGTATTCGACTCCATGTGGATTCTGCCAGCTCTGGCGCCATTGAGTGGTTCTGGTACATATGTGAAATAGTCGTACCTGTTGTATGACTTTGGCAAGCAGAAGGTCTCCCAAGTGGTAACTGCACATTGCTCTACCTTTCAGAGCTTTTCTAGGCAAAATATGTACATTTTTAAGTTCCCCTTTTTCTGTTTCTTGGCTCAGGAGAGAGGACACTTGGTGGTCCAGTGTGGTCAATGCCCATCCAGTGCCATTTTCCTCTGTCCCCCCAGTCACTTGCCCATACATCCAAGTGCCAGATGTCACAAGACACGCCATCATTTGACTCAATGGAAGTGCAGTGGTGTGAGGTAGCAGAGTAGGATGAACCTTGGCCAGGACTGGAGGCTCAGACACTGCTCCCTTGCACTCGAGGACTTCTGGGCTGGACAGGAGACATGTCCCCGACGAGCCCAGCATTAAGAAATAGGTGTTTGGAAGAGGGAGAAGCACAGAGATAAAAGATCTATTCAGTGCTGTTATATTGTGAAACGCTGTACAGATCAGGGTGATACATTACAATCTGCCTTGCTGACCCCAGTAATAAACTTTATTGGAAATATTGCAATTTGTCAGTCTACTGAACATTATATATCAACCAAAATAATTTATTTCTGCTTTTACGTTAACGTTTATTATCCAGACACTTATAGACAACTGTACCGAAATATTAACTTATGTTTAGTTGAAAGATTACATTGAAGGGACAGTCTAGTCCCCAAAATCACTTTGGTACATGTTGAGGAATACTGACTGTATAGTGCACAGGCTTTTATCCCTATGTGATTTGAAAAAAATCTATTTTTTTAAATATTTTACTCAAGCCCTCCCCAGTGATTACTCTGCATGTTTACTGCAGGTGCGGCAGCATTGATTTTATAGACACTGAACATATAACATTTTGTTTCATTTAGTCACTTCCTGTGTTGCTGGAATGCAGTGCATTGTGTGGAATCTAACTAACCTTGCTCTTTTACACATAGGCTCTCTTAACAGTACAACACATTGTCTGATGACATCACTAGAGAGACAAGATACTCTATTATTGTCATGCGTTCCTGCAGCAAAAAAAAGAAAGAAAAGAAATTGAGTTTTACTGCGCTAGTGTGGGCAGTCCTGGTTTCCTGCACACTGCTGTCATGTCACAAATTCATCTAGATGTATTTCAAATTTTAAGCAATGCAAAATGTAAAACATGCATTTTAAACAACTTTCAAAGCAAATTAATATGCATTAATATTTGGATGATTCATTTGAGGCACTAGACAGTCCTTTTTAGGTGTAGATGGTTTATAAAGATAATTTTTAATGTAAGAATGTAAATAAAGCATATTATTGAGTCCTCTTTGCTTCATTGATCTCTATCTGGGGCAGACATGATTTTTATGATCTTGGGTCAGATGCTCATTCACCTTGAATCAGACAAAGTCAAATCTGATCCATCGGACCCAAGGTTCTGAACAACATGTCAGCCTCCTATTACAGTTATTATGAGCAAAGTGGGCTCAATACGTTACACTATTTGTATTCTATAGATTTACAGTCTAACAAATATCCTTCCCTGAAGCAGTCTTCGCAAAGATTGCCTGGGTACCACACTAAGCATTGTGGGATGTGAGATCACCATCTGGGGGCGCAGATAATTTTTTTTTACAATTTCCCCTTGAACTGATATCATGGCATTATTTTATGACAGCATTAGAGCAAAATGCAAATATTTTGGTTAATATATAAGTCTAAAAAGAAGAAAATTCTTCCCTTGTGGACAGTTGTAAACTTCAGATATTATAAAACTCCCAAAAGATGAATCAACAGGAGGAATCTATAGACGTTCACAGATTGCTATTATCTCCAGGAATAAAGACAGAATTTACTGGCGCTGATCTGTCTCTGGTCAGTGAAGAGCCTTTTAGTGAAGCTGTTCTGACACGATGAAGGGGCAGAGAGTTAGCCCAGTAAGAAAAAGATGAACAAATAGTCTAGGAATCTTCTCATTTTTGCTACCCAATAAGGCCGGTTCTGACTTGGGATCAGCAATTTACATTGATTTTGGGGCAGATCATCAGCCATATTTGGTTTTGGGGCAAAATGACTCAAAAAGGTCGAACGCCCCCAAAAAGGCCCCAAATTTTGCAATAACAGCCGAATATCTGGCATTTTATTTCTCCAGATTTTTGTTGGAGATTTGAACAGAAAAGTTTAGAACAATTAAGGTAGACAAATGTTCCGTACAAAAATACCTTCCAATATTTCTTTGAAATCTTTAATTCATATATTATGTTATTTGTTTCTATATTATCATGTTGAATCATTTTTATTGAAAGTTTCCTTCCAGTCAAAGGACCCAGATGTGCTCGTATAAATCCAGGATGGGCACACGGGGCAGCCTAAACGTCATGAGAATGGGGTGGGCAGAGTACCTTTTCCAGGATGTGCCTAGGTGCTCTGAGCCCAGCAGGATCAGCCGGCAGTGCTCACTGGGTAGCATCCGTTTGAGAGGTAGATATATATATATTATAATGGGTGGGCATGTGAGTGCCCCCCCTGATCCTTCTATGAATCCGGTCTCTTTAGATCTGATTGGTTACTTCCTTTTTAACGGCTACATTAATTGATTTATTGATTTTCATAATAAAACATGGATTTATAAAAGAGAAGAAAAAGACGTAGTTAACAGGCGTTTTTAATTACAGATCCGATAACATTTAGCGATCGTTAGTTCGGCACTAGGCGCTGCAGTAAAATGACACGGTTTTCCAGAAGGAATTGCGTACGACAGATGAAATGTCCGGGGTATGCTAATTAGCGGGAGCCATAGAATACACCCCATTGGGTCCAAGGAGACAACCTATAAATCAAGGCTGACGTTAGTCGAAATGAATCACTTGGGTGAAGGTCACCATGGAGCACACACTGCTAGGGTGAAAATGCTAGATCTGGTCAGTAACATTTCTTTGCTGCTGGTTGGGGTGGGAGCTCTGTTTCCCCTCCTCTTCTTTGTGGTTATAAAAGTAACAATACATAAACCAGAGATAACCTAGTGGGAAGATGATACAGACCAGCCGATTCTTATCTTCCATTGCAATCTATGGAGGACATTTATAAAAGTAGTAGACGGGGTTATAGTACCTAACAGTGATATCATGTGCGGCAATAAAAAGGGCTTGTATTACAAATGCTTTAATAAAACATATACAAATAAAATACTGTATTGAGCCCTCATAGCTCTATATAGCTCTATCAGGGTCAGACAATTTGTTTAGAATCTTGGGTCAAGTGAAGAATGATCGACTCCCTTGACCCAAGATTCTAACCAACATGTCCGTCCCCTGTTAGAGCTAATTGTAGGAAAGGACTTAATAAGGTTCTTTGTATTTTTTCATTATAGGATTTCTGTATAAATCATCTACACTTACTGAAATATTGCGAGTCGATTTGTTTGCTACAGTTGTCCTTGAAGTATTTTATTATTTAAGTTTGTGACAGCCGGACCACTTGTGGTATTTCTGGAGACCCTACATCTTACTTATAACCATGTAGACAGGTATCAGTTCTGATTTCATTGCCAGTCATTACCCGGAGTGCTACCTTAGTGTTGGCTGATTGCTGCGGACTCTTTCTTACATTAATCCAAGCTGGTTTCCTTTCTCTGCATCCTTCCCCTGGCCTGAAATGACTGCTCCTCTCTCCTCCTGACGTCTCAGTGACAGATAAGTGACTTACAGATAAGTAGAATTTGTTGGGCACATTGTACCTGATCTCACAATGACAAGGGATTGACACTCTTTGTGCTGCGGTTTGATATGTTGTCACTTACATGAATAAATTGGGATTTTTTATTTATTTACACAGTAAGTAACCCGATCTGCTTTTCGCTTACCTTAGCTTACGTCTAGGGTGGTGTTCACTTCTTCATCTTGCTTGGGTGAGAGATGGGAGAGTTTGGGGGATACAACAAGCCATGCAGTCCTGATTTTTTGGGACAGTCCTGATTTTTTTTTGTCCTGTCCTGTGAGATTCAGGACTGTCCCATTTCCCAGGCAACATTATGTCTAAATTATGTATATGTGACACAGTCTACAACCTAATGAACTTGGTATAGGGATGCTGGAGCTGAATCTCGCTTGGTCATGGTATGTCTACACCTTTCCCACCTTTGGCTCTGTCCCCTCGTATGCTGGGAACCTATTGCTGAAAGTTGCCAGGTATTTATTGTGCTTAGAATAGGGATGCCCCCCTTTTTAAAAAAAAAAAAATACAATCCATGCTATTGTCTCCATAGGATTAAAGAACAACTGTAGCAAAAACATACTTTATGTTCATTAAAATATTATTTCAAGTGTAGATAGAAACATAGAAACATAGAATGTGTCGGCAGATAAGAACCATTCGGTCCATCTAGTCTGCCCAATTTTTAGATGATTTATAAATACATTACTTAATGAAATAATACAACTTAAGTGCCTTATTGAGCCTTCTTTACTCCATATCGTTCTCTCAGGGGGCAGACATGTTTGTTAGAATCTTTACTCCATATAGTTCTCTCAGGGGGCAGACATGTTGGTTAGAATCTTTACTCCATATAGTTCTCTCAGGGGGCAGACATGTTGGTTAGAATCTTTACTCCATATAGTCCTCTCAGGGGGCAGACATGTTGGTTAGAACCTTTACTCCATATCAGACATGTTTAGAATCTTGGGGTCAGATCTTCACTCACCTTGGTTCAGATGAAGAAAGATCTGACCAAAGATTCTAAACAAAATGTCTGCCTCCTGGTAGAGCTATTTGGAGTAAAGATGGCTCAATAAGGTACTTTGTTTGTATTCTTTCATTAAAGCATTTCTATATAAAATGCCTGCACTTGATGAAATCTTTTAATTAAATAGAACTTCATTTTTTTGCTACAGTCTTCCTTTAAAGAGCAATTAATGCCACAGTATTACCTTTATTAACACATTAGTTCTATTTGACTGACTTGCTTACTTTTAAATCATTTTTCTATCTTATTTTAGAAGATATCACTGGTATAGCAGTTTAGAAATCAAGCACTAGAACACTTACCTTTCTCCAGCGGCTGCTCATGGGAGTGGTCTGTCAGACTGACCATCTGTAAGAACAATAGTGGCACTAGCAAAATCGTATCGAAGTCATAGCTAGGAGTCACCACAAACACATTTAAAACACAGTTGTATCTGAATTGAGACATTTTCCTACAATTCTGCTAACACAATTTGATAATTCTATTCAATACATTGACAGCAAAAATCAACATTTAGATAATACAGTCCTTGATATAGCCAATGAGAAGCAAAATAAAGCAAACTTAATTGTTTTCTTATGTTTTTTTTGCAATTTCCATTAATATCCAGGCTCCTTTAACACCGGTGTGAGAACTCATAAATTGAAATATCCCCTTACTAATCAGGGAATGGGTTAAGGTGCACTTGAGCTCTAAGGGAGCCACGGATAAATAAAAAGTTAATAATTAATATGCCCATGTCGGGCCAGACAACTGTTGGGCTGCATAGTAATTTGGCTTCTAAATCATCGTCAAGGTCAATGAAATAGAGCAGGTAATTACAGTGGAAAGTTATTGGAGGCTTCTGAGTGCCGTACAAACACCTTAACGTTTTATATTAAATAATTATGTGCAGATGATAAATTTTAAAATGACACGGGCACTGCTTGTATCTGTCATCGTGTCCGTAGGGTTATTGACCCTCTGTCGTACATTTCCGCTGGAGGCATTAGGAAGATATACAGGTACATTAAATATAACTGCTGACACTACCAGACAAAATATTTGTATACAAATGCCTGTGTACATAATAAACATAAACAAGACATGGGAGGCCTCCGGCATATGTAATCTCTCCTGTTCTGTGTACTTTAAAGTACTTTAAAAGGCTTGTTTTACACTTTTAATTGCTTAAAATATAAAAAGCTTACACTTAGATGACATTTTGAAATTGCAGCAGTTTGCAAGAAGCCAGGACTGCCCACAACAGCTGAGTTAAAGTAAATTTCCTTTTTTTGCTGCAGTGAACCAATGAGAATAATTTCATTCAAATGAATAGACTTTCCTGTCTCTCTAATGATGCCATCAGACAATGTGTTGCACTAAGAGATCCTATTGTGTACAAGAGCAAGGTTACTTAGATTCCACCCAAATCATTGTATTCCAGCAGCACAGGAAGTGACTAAATGAAACAAAACGGTATATGTTCTGTGTCTTTATAATTATTAGTATACATGCAGAGTAATCACTGGGGGGGGGGGGGGGGGGGGGGCCTTGAGGAAAATATTAAAAATGTAATTTATGCAGAAGTCTGGGGTCAGAAAATCAAATAAAAATCAAATGTATAGTTGAAAACACATGTATGTTTCCAGGGGCTATGTCCAATTTGAATTAACTAATAAAAATATATAATAATTGGAAATAATAACTATGATGTGTTTTTATCAAGTGGGATTTGAGAGTGAACTTTCAAAGTCCCTTCTTCAGGCGTCTAGTCTTTAGCATTACATAGAAACATAGAAACATAGAATGTGTCGGCAGATAAGAACCATTCAGTCCATCTAGTCTGCCCAATTTTTTTGAGTACTTTTATTAGTCCCCCGTTCCCGGTCTTATAGCTAGGATAGCCTTGTGTCTATCCCACGCATGCTTAAAATCCTTGACTGTGTTTACCTCTACCACTTCTGCTGGCAGGCTAGTCCATACATCCACTACCCTCTCAGTAAAGTAATTCTTCCTGATATTACTTTTAAATCGTTGCCCCTCTAATTTAAGACTATGTCCTCTAGTTGTGGTAGTTTTTCTTATTTTAAATATACTCTCTTCCTTTACTGTGTTGATTCTCTTTATGTATTTAAATGTTTCTATCATATCCCCCTGTTACGTCTTTCCTCCAAGCTATACATGTTAAGATGCTTTAACCTTTCCTGGTAAGTTTTATCCTTCAACCCATGAACCAGTTTAGTAGCCCTTCTCTGAACTTTCTCCAAAGTATCAATATCCTTCTGGAGATACAGTCTCCAGTACTGCGTACAATACTCCAAGTGAGGTCTCACCAGTGCTCTGTACAATGGCATGAGCACTTCCCTCTTCCTACTGCTAATACCTCTCCCTATGACACCAAGCATTCTGCTAGCATTTCCTGCTGCTCTATTTATTGCCTACCTACCTTCAAGTCCTCTGAAATTATTACTCCTAAATCCCTTTCCTCAGATGTTGAGGTTAGGACTGTACCAAATAGTCTACATTCTGCTTTTGGGTTTTTATGCCCAAGGTGCATAATCTTGCACTTGTCCACATTAAATGTCAGTTGTATCACATTATTAATGTATTACATTACATTAACATTTATTTATATAGTGCCAACAATTTATGTATTGCTTGGTTTAGAGCATAGAGGGGACTACATACTTAGTTAGATGAACAAGAAACAACTGATACAAGAGGTAGAGAGCCCTGCTCACAGAGCTTACAATCTAGAGGAACAGACTGATACATGAGGTAGACAGCCTTGCTCACCAAGCTTACAATCTAGAGGAACAGACTGGTACATGAGATAGAGAGCCCTGCTCACAGAGCTTCCAATCTAGAGGAACAGACTGATACATGAGGTAGAGAGCCCTGCTCGTAGAGCTTACAATCTAGAGAAACAGACTGATACATGAGGTAGAGAGCCCAGCTCACAGAGCTTACAATCTATAGGAACAGACTGATACATGAGGTAGAGATCCCTGCTCACAAGCTTAGAATCTAGAGGCACAGACTGCTACTTGAGATAGAGAGCCCTGCTCACAGAGCTTACAATCTAGAGAAACAGACTGATACAGGAGATAGAGATCCCTGCTCACAGAGCTTACAATCTAGAGGAACAGACTGATACATGAGGCAGAGAGCCCTGCTCACAGAGCTTAAAATCTAGAGGAACAGACTGATACAGGAGATAGAGAGCCCTGCTCACAGAGCTTACAATCTAGAAGAACAGACTGATACATGAGGCAGAGAGCCCTGCTCACAGAGCTTACAATCTAGAGGAACAGACTGATACATGAGGTAGAGAGCCCTGCTTACAATCTAGAGGAATAGACTGATACATGAGGTAGAGAGCCCTGCTCACAGAGCTTACAATCTAGAGGAACAGACTGATACGTGAGGTAGAGAGCCCTGCTCACAGAGCTTACAATCTAGAGGAACAGACTGATACATGAGGAAGAGAGCCCTGCTCGTAGAGTTTACAATCTAGAGGAACAGACTGATACATGAGGTAGAGAGCCCTGCTCACAGAGCTTACAGTCTAGAGGAACTGACTGATACACGAGGAAGAGAGCCCTGCTCACAGAGCTTACAATCTAGAGGAACAGACTGGTACATGAGGTAGAGAGCCCTGCTCACAGAGCTTACAATCTAGAGGAACAGACTGGTACATGAGGTAGAGAGCCCTGCTTACAGAGCTTACAATCTAGAGGAACAGATTGATACATGAGGTAGAGATCCCTGCTCACAATCTTACAGTCTAGAGGGAGTGGGGGACATGAGACACATAAGAGTGAAGAGGTCAGAGGGAAGGTGGTGGTAGTAACAGTATTATGGATGTTTAGTGCTAGGTTAAAAATAGAAGGAGAGATTTTCCTCCAATAAAAGAAACTTTGAAGTCCCATGTCTTTGAATTCTAGGTAACGCCCATTGGGTGTTTAATAACATCAGCGCTTTGGGAGGCCAGACAAGCCAATCTCGGTATGAAAACGCTCTACAGCAGGAATCATCCAAGAACTGTACACTATATGTATTACATCACAGGAGTACAGTCCGCTGACAGAGTCATATGTATCATCGTGCTGGACACAATTCATGTCTCATGAAGAAATTAGGTTCAGCCACAATTATTAATAAACCCCACGTCCTCTCAATACCACTATATTCCAAGAACTAACGTTACAGATGAAGTCCAAGACGTGAAAAAAGACAAACCTCATGGAGTTGGCCTTGCAAAGGTCAAGCAAGAAACCCATAAATAATTCCAGAGTATACGTGCATGTATCTTGGAATCCATTCAGGACTCTAGCTTGGAGGTAATTTGTCAAAACAGAAAATGGATTTTTTTTTTCCCCTCCAAAGTATTGAACGAGGACAAATTGGATTGTATCTCCGCATATTGGCATTGACTGCAATTGTTGAATTGAATAAGAAAGACAGAGGTAACCTATGGACAGAGGAGCTGGGGAAGAAGAATGAAGATGCACTAGGGGGAAACGTCAGGTCAGCGCTTTGATATTTCTCAAACTTTACTGCAAGAGTTTATACCAATCCCTTGGAGGAGACGAAGAACACTCACAATCATCTGATTCCAGCCTCAGTACCTTGAAGGGATTTGAAGCACTGCAAGTTGCTAGGTCAAGAGAAGACTTTGCAAAGGTTGCTGACAGTCATACCACATGACTATATGCTTTGTCAACACAATAAAAACACAGTGTTATGTATCCTGTTAAAATAACCTGAAGAATTTGACTATTTGCAGCTTTCTTTTATTTGCAGTTCCACATATAGACAGCATGTACCGATTTTTCAGGCAACATTTTCGCAATTGATGGATTATTTCTGGGCTCCATCTTTCGACTTAGGGTAGAGTAGTCCACCACGTGTTGAGCATGTTGTGGAAGACCCAAATCCATCTCAAATGTAGCTTCGACCTGATCTACAACTGGAAAATTGGTCTGGTCTCATCTTCGTGCTGAAGTTTTCCAGTCTGCCCCCATAAAGGTCTCGTGAGGCTAAATACCTTCTCGAAGGGTCAGTTTCAGTGTTTGTATTCTCTTTATCTCACAGCAAGAACTTTACCTTGAATTCCTGAATCCTGGAACCTCCATGCAACATATATAGTAACTCCTCACACTGCTTACTCTAAGAATCTTTTAAACCATAGAATGCGAGGGGAGGGAGACCGAAGCCCTCCTTTGCCCATTAAGTGCGGTGATTTGCAGGATGCAGAGACTTCCAGAGGACCTTGGAAACCTCTCGGCTTCTCTTTATGTCATTGTTTTATGTTTCTGTGAATCGGCAGAGCAAGTGAAGCATTGCTTTCCAGCAGCTTTTAACAGATCGGTACATTTACTTCTCATCTAAGGCACTTTTACCAGGACTAGAAATAATAATACGAAAGAATAAGGAAAATTATTATTTTACGCAATGAAGCAGAGAATTGTTCACACAGCTTTTGTTAATGTAATGGGCGTCATTAAATGGGTGTATGTATTTATATTTGTATAATGCATATAAAAAAACATGTATATATATATTTATCTACATGCACACATATATGTTTAATTCCATTAAAAGGGAAGCTGTAAGCTCTGGATTTTGACTGCTGACATTCACCTCCACTCTCCATTGAAGTTGCTCTGCTGACATTCACCACGACTCTCCATCGAGTTTGGTCAGCTGACATTCACCACGACTCTCCATCGAGCTTGGTCAGCTGACATTCCCCACTACTCTCCATCGATCTTGGTCAGCTGACATTCACCACGACTCTCCATCGAGCTTGGTCAGCTGACATTCACCACGACTCTCCATCGAGCTTGGTCAGCTGACATTCCCCACGACTCTCCATCGAGCTTGGTCAGCTGACATTCACCACGACTCTCCATCGAGCTTGGTCAGCTGACATTCACCACGACTCTCCATCGAGCTTGGTCAGCTGACATGCACCACTACTCTCCATCGAGCTTGGTCAGCTGACATTCACCACGACTCTCCATCGAGCTTGGTCAGCTGACATTCACCACAACTCTCCATCGAACTTGGTCAGCTGACATTCACCACGACTCTCCATCGAGCTTGGTCAGCTGACATTCACCACGACTCTCCATCGAGCTTGGTCAGCTGACATTCACCACAACTCTCCATCGAACTTGGTCAGCTGACATTCACCACGATTCTCCATCGAGCTTGGTCAGCTGACATTCACCACGATTCTCCATCGAGCTTGGTCAGCTGACATTCACCATGACTCTCCATCGAGCTTGGTCAGCTGACATTCACCACCATAATTGAAGAACGAGGGAATAAATATCTTCATGAATGAGAGAGTGACGGATCCATTTGTCATTCAACACTTTTAACACCATTTGTCCTTCATTGACTCTACGCCAGGAAAAACCCTGGACAGACTGTGCAAAACTCTACAAAACTTGAAAACTTGGCACCATATGAAGACCGCACAGATTTCCATTTCATGCCCCTTCAAAGTCATTAATAAACAAATTAACCAGCAGTGGAATTGTTAATTGCCCCTCAGGCATTCCTCCTTCAACTATTAAAGCCTCTCCTCAGTAACTTCAGCCATCTGCTTATTATGTTTGACTAAATTAAGATGCAAGAGCCATGCAATGCTTCAGTCTCCAGCAATGTCTGCTTTTAGGTTAGACCTTAGTCATGCCTTAGCCTGTAACATTGCTGGGGACTGGTGGCAATAGAGCATTCTGGGAGCAGAGGTGGATATGAACTATACATTCTGCAGGGCAGCATGCAAATGTTCTATGTCTCGCTAAAAAAATAAAATGGCTGAGCATTGAATGATTAGTAGGAGGATGTAAGGTAAGATCTAGTCAGGTCAGAAACAAGCAAACAGTAGCAGTTCAGAGAGTGTGATTGAGCTGCTTAGGGGACAAGTAACAAAACAGTGGGGGAAAAAGTGTTGCTTGGAGCGAACCTTTTAATAGACAACCTCCCTGCATCACAATGTGGGTGACTTATAAACATGACACACATGGAGAGAGTGGCGCTATCTGTGCACGGGCCTAAGTATATAGCGAGCGACTGATGTTGGGAGTGTGCGCTGACCCCACATACAGAATCACCTGCTGAAATGTGGGGTGAAAGTGAGAGAGCACGAAAGAAAATAAAGCAGGGCAGGGACAATGAGTTAGTTGACCCCTCCTCTCCAGTGGTGTGTCTTGGTTTTGTGTTGCCCTAGGCAGACAGAATTCGGGCACCCCCCTACTCAAGCTGCACACCAACGACATGCCCCATAAGCCACATCACCCCTTTACATGACCCCATCACATACCTCCATTAACCCATCACTACATTACATGCCCGCATTATCCCTATTACATGCCCCATCACATCACCCCATAACCCCATTACATGCCTCCATCACATCACCCCATAACCCCATTACATGCCCCATCACATCACCCCATAACCCCATTACATGCCCCATCACATCACCCCATAACCCCATTACATGCCCCATCACATCACCCCATAACCCCATTACATGCCCCATCACATCACCCCATAACCCCATTACATGCCTCCATCACATCACCCCATTGCAAGCTTCCATCACATCCTCCCATGACATGCCCCCCAACACCACATTACATGCCCCCCATCACATGTCTCCATCACCCCATCACATGCACCCATCCACCTAGTTCTTACCCTTGTCCCTGGTGGCTAGTGGAAGGCAGCATGGTGTCTTACATGCTGCCTGTTCGGCTCCCCGCGTGGTGTGTGCAGAGAGGTCACGTGACCCAGCACGTGTCTGACGTCAGATTGCGTGGTCACATCACCTCTTTAAGGGGCCGCCCCTCCCCAGGGGCAAATAAGACAAGTGTTGCCATAGGCACTTGCCTTGTTTGCCTTGTGCTAAATCCAGCCCTACTCCTCTCCTTCCAAGAATCAAGCACTGATCAGAATAAAGTGACAACAAATTGGTAACAGACGAGACCAAATAGTTAAATGAAATGTATGAACATAAGACAGCCGCACCACCAGACTCTGAATACAAAAATACAACAAACTAAACAGTGCTCTGTGATTCAGTTCAAAACCGCAATTGATACAATAGTGATAAGTGATACTGGTGATAAGTGACATTGATGATAAGTGACACTGGTGATAAGTGATACTGGTGATAAGTGACACTGGTGATAACGGACACTGGTGATAAGTGACACTGATGATAACTGACACTGGTGATAACTGACACTGGTAATAACTGACACTGGTGATAAGTGACACTGGTAATAAGTGACACTGATGATAACTGACACTGGTGATAAGTGACACTGATGATAACTGACACTGGTGATAAGTGACACTGGTAATAAGTGACACTGATGATAACTGACACTGGTGATAAGTGACACTGATGATAACTGACACTGGTGATAACTGACACTGGTGATAAGTGATACTGGTGATAACTGACACTGGTGATAAGTGACACTGATGATAACTGACACTGGTGATAAGTGACACTGGTAATAAGTGACACTGATGATAACTGACACTGGTGATAAGTGCCACTGGTAATAACTGACACTGATGATAACTGACACTGGTGATAAGTGACACTGATGATAACTGACACTGGTGATAACTGACACTGGTGATAAGTGATACTGGTGATAACTGACACTGGTGATAAGTGATACTGGTGATAACTGACACTGGTGATAACTGACACTGGTGATAAGTGCCACTGGTAATAACTGACACTGATGATAACTGACACTGGTGATAAGTGACACTGATGATAACTGACACTGGTGATAAGTGCCACTGGTAATAACTGACACTGGTGATAAGTGACACTGATGATAAGTGATACTTGTGATAAGTGACACTGGTGATAACTGACACTGGTGAATGCAAATTTTACTGTTGGAACTGATAAGATTAAACACCTGATTTACATGTACCCAAGACCGAAATTAAATAGATTCCTACGGAACTTTAACAGATGTAAAGAGTAACACATAGTAAAACCATACAAGAGAAAACAAAATCACTGTTGCATGAATTGTGACCTCTATTGATCATGTTAGTGCAGTAGCATGCCAGTCATAAATAGCAGTGATTTCTGTATTACCATCCGAGGTGAGACCATGCTGAAGTCAGAATGTTTAATCTCAATTACAGGATTCAAATAACATTGCTATATATATACAGAAACGGAAGGGAGATGCACAAGCAACTTCTTTAAAGTAAGAAAAAAAGATTAGATAAAAGATGCAATAGTCATGAGCAGCGATTGCGCCTGTTTTATGTACATCCCAACACTTTTTCTGATCTTTGTTTTTAATAAATGACTTACGCGTTTTGCAAGCCATAGCAATCTGCAAGCTCGGGACTTCTGTCTTGAGTTAGCATTATATATCAGTACACAGTGTTTACACCAGGATAAGAGTTAATTCCGGTGTTTGTTACAAATCTTCCCATATCTGGACCATATCTCCCCATTGTCTGTCCATTATTTTCATCTCTGTTTTGCAGCCGTGGCTCTTTAATCCATTCCTCCATTAGTTCTCTCCAAACATTGCTAGTCCATCTCTCAATAACATCTGGGACCAAAAATGTGCTTACGAGAGACAATCTAATCTGTTCCAGTGTCAGACCATAAAATATAATAAAAAAAAAGAAAATAAATGTTGTACCAGACAAGGGCACAAATCTCCCTGTAACTGACTCACTAGTTCTTCCAAAATTGCACAGCAGATACAAAGTGCAACCGTGCATTAGACAGGGCTGGAATTTCAATTAGACGGGCGAGGGAGCTGCACATTACAAGGGCCGTCTTGGATCGCTTGGCTCAGTGAATACGGACAGCGGTGCTGCACTGCTGCTAGCGCCCAGTGGAATTTCTCAATACTATAATGAAAACAAAACGTTTTACTGGGAAGACAAAATATATCCTCTCCTTTGCAAGTTTATCCACCATTCACAGGATTCGTGGACATTCGCCATTTATGTAGCTCAGCGGACAGTCTCTATTCCTGGACATTCTCCATTGAGGTTGCTCAGCTGTCATTCTCCCCTATTCTCCATTGAGGTTGCTCAGCTGTCATTCTCCTCTATTCGCCATTGAGGTTGCTCAGCTGTCATTCTCCTCTATTCGCCATTGAGGTTGCTCAGCTGTCATTCTCCTCTATTCTCCATTGAGGTTGCTCAGCTGTCATTCTCCTCTATTCTCCATTGAGGTTGCTCAGCTGTCATTCTCCTCTATTCTCCATTGAGGTTGCTCAGCTGTCATTCTCCTCTATTCTCCATTGAGGTTGCTCAGCTGTCATTCTCCTCTATTTTCCAATGAGGTTGCTCAGCTGTCATTCCCCTCTTCTCCATTGAGGTTGCTCAGCTGTCATTCCCCTCTTCTCCATTGAGGTTGCTCAGCTGTCATTCTCCCCTATTCTCTATTGAGGTTGCTCAGCTGACAGTCTCCTCTTTTCTTGGACATTCTCCATTGAGGTTGCTCAGCTGTCATTCTCCCCTATTCTCCATTGAGGTTGCTCAGCTGTCATTCTCCCCTATTCTCCATTGAGGTTGCTCAGCTGTCATTCTCCTCTATTCACCATTTAGGTTGCTCAGCTGACTTTCACCTCTATTCATGAAAATGCTCCAGTGTTGTTGCTCGACTGACATGCAGTCAGGTGAAAGCCGGTCCTTCCCCCCTCCCAGGACTGCTAAGGTAAACGATTTCTGGAAGAATGAGGCAGGTACCACTACATGCAATGTGTTGGAGGGTAATTGATTAAAGATCAGGTGGCTAAAAATTGCTCATAGCTTTTATTCAATTCATTAACTTGTGCGCTGACCATGCCTGGAAATGAACATGCAAGCCAGAGGATTGAAGAGATTCTACAGTCAGCTCATAAGCCCATTGTACCATCTCACAAGCACTACACCAGCTATTGTTGTGCAGCTACAATGCACTTATCCAAATTCTGGCTGATCCTTAATAATAAATGAACAACAGCTGGAGATTTGAGCTCATCTGATAGTATAATAAAGAAATAAGGTTTTTAAACTTTTCACTCCCATTTGCACCCCCAACAGACAGGGAGTTCCATTGACATGACCCTCTGAGCTGAGATTTGAACACAATTAGCATCTTCCCACGCATGAGATAGAGCAACAAAAGAAGCATTTTCCACGAGACAAGATGTTAAAGAAGCATGGCAGGTAATCATTTGCCAGTCAAGCATTTCCACGCAACTACTGTATTAAAGGATCTTTCAGGAAAATGGGACATGTTTGGAAAAACGTATAGACATATACTGAGCTGTCTACATGTAGCACATCGCACACCTTTGTTTAATAAATGGATAACCCAAAAATTAGTAATTCCTTAAAAACATTTTTTTGGAGACACCAACCTTTGTTAGAATTCCAAAATGCGCAATAAAAACCTCCAATTTGCTTTCAATTTTTACCAAAATGTCAGATTTGTGTTGCATTTATTGTTTAAAACTGAAGCACTAACATTAAGGTTTAAAACCGTTTTAGAATAGGCAAAAATGTGTTACTAAAAATCTTGGCAAATCCCCGAGCTGGTTCTACAAACAGCATATGTTGTATTATAGCAGCATGACATCTTTCTCAGCTTCGAAATGGAAAACATTGCACTTCACGCAGAGCAGAAAAATGTGGCCTCTTTGCCTGGGGATGATGCTAATTTAGGATAGCCCTGGAACACTGAGAGTACTTTTGTAACGAACACAGAAAAACAACAACCAGAAACTGTTTTAATGTGAATCTTCGCTGCAGAAAAAAACCCCAGAAAAAAAAAAAAATATAGACGTAATCCCAGTCTGTGATTATATTTTTTGAACCTCCTTTTGTTTTTTTTTAAGCGAGCAATGTATCAGGACTTAAAGACCCTCTCAATGGTCTGTTCACAGCAGTGATAAAGTTAGCCATTAAAAAGATCACAACCCTTGTCATCACGGGGGACCCTGGGCCATTGGGAGCCATTTTCTGGAAGATTGTCAGATTGGCTTTTGTGTTAGGATCAGAGGAGGGCTGGCAAAGCAGGCCGGAGGGCAATTGCACCCCCCCCCCTCCTTCAGGCTTCTCTCTAATCTCTCTCTATGGGCTGGTGCTGCCCAATGTTTCACTTTTAAATGCCCAATGTGTCCGCTTATCCATCTCTGTATCTTATCTGTCGGCAAATCATGTCTATGTGTGTCTACCTCTTATAGTATCAGGTGGGCTGAAGTGTCTACTAAATTGTGTAGACCAACATTTGGCAGCCCTGCCCTGGGTGAGATGAGCAAGTCATCTTACGGGTTGGTGAATTCCTCCTGCAAGAAGAGCAGAGTTGACCCTGTTTAATGTTTTGTTAAAAAATGCATGTTTGAAGCTGTAACTACACAATATCCATGGCCAACTCTTCTAGCAGGAGAAACTCAGCAAGTTTGACCCTGCACAATATCAGTGAGAGAGAATGCTCCCCTCCAGTCCCCTTCTGCTATACAGACCCCATATTATTTTAATGTCAGTGTCATTATTTAAATGAGTTTTACATATTTCTAGAGAGTCAGATGATTATTTTCTTTTGAATTTCCAGTTGACTGGGGCTAGATTCCCATATATATTCTGTATACATAGAGACCTATTCACTATAAGATGAGTTGCAGGTGAGATAAATGGAAAATCTCATCTGCCAACTTAACCGTAGGTGGGAGCTATTCACTAAAAGGTGAGTTGGTGAGAGACGATGATTGACCTATCACACCTAGGCTATGTCTAACCCTTGGTGACCAAGGCTGTTTTAACATTTCTCATTCTCATTTAGTGTATTAACACAAATTATATATGGCTGTTAATAGCATAAGAATTGCTTTCTTTGGGTACCATTATTTTCATCAACAAACACTTTTTCTAAATTTTACATGAAATATCTTTTACACATCTATAAATGCTAATAAAAAAACATGCTAAATGGATTATAAACTGTATCCAGAGTTTAGAAATAGCCAATGTTTAAACGTTATAGGGCAATAACTGACTGTATAATATTGCTTTTTCCTAACCATTTCTACAATGACCTTTTAACGCCAGCCATAAACCTAGCAGTAACCCTAATCTAACTCTAATCCTAATGCAAACATTAACCCTAACCCTAGATCTATGAATAACTTAGTCTATATATATGTTATTCTCACTGTAAAATTGCTCAAATATCTAGAGCAAGCACCATCCCCAGAGCGACGGAAGTGATCACTGATTGCCCATAGCAGCGTGGCTCCATACTGGAAAGGTCTTATGTCTTTTAATTTAACAGCTGCAATTGTTTCAAGGAGCGACCACACATCATCCCAACTTCGGATTTCGATGTTGCGGAATGCCTTGACATTGAGTCATTTTAGCTAGACTAATCGCATCCATCGCAGAATGTGCCAAGCCCGTTCTTTGTCACCAAGGGAGCGTCTTCCTGGACATTGTAGGTTGCAAAGGGGTTAATTCCATTCACCTAAACTCCCCTCTTAGGGAATAGCCACCGAAATGGTGATTGTGAAAAATGTAAAATAAATATGCCTTGATTATGGATATTGACAAACGTAACCCTTATCAGACAAAGAAATGCCAAGGGTTACTGATTTGCTAGGGTTTCATATTTTCACAGGTGTCAGTCCTACTGTGCATAGTCATCACAAATAAAACGATTTATTGCCTGGGAATAATATGATTTCTCGGATGTTAGTTTGAAGAGGCTTACTCATCAGATAATAAGAGAATTTAGACACTTTGATGGATATGGATCATAAAATCAACAGCAAAACCATCTTCTTTATCTCACAGGAGACCTGTTTAATGAATACACAAAATATTTCTTTTGTTAAAGAGTTGGAAGACCTTCGGCACCATAATTCTAGAAGGTCTAGCTGTCCTATCTGAAATTCATTAACCCTGTGATACATTAACCCTGAGTATTACTTTTTTCATTATTTAAAAAAGCCTCTCCTGCAAATGGGATGTGGATGTCTCTTACACCTTCCCACCCTTGACATGTGTAATGGGTTAATGTTTTGAAGATAGTACTTTTGGTTTCTTAAAGGCTGGACCTCGATAATTAACTAATTCTGTTGTTAGTTGGCCCCGCAGAATGAAGTGTTACATCTATAAATGTTACAGAAATGTTCACTGGAACCTACCTGCAGCTCCCTTTTAGTGAATAGTTCCCAAAATACAAACTAACACAAACAAATCGCTTGAGAAGGTCAACTTTGGAGGTCGACTTTCATTTTCAGACTAATTCAAATTCCGCACCTGAGTTTGACTTATAAAAAAAAAACCAGGTTTGAATCTTCCCCATTGAAACTAACAGGAGGGAAAATGAGCAAAGCTATTTTTGAGTCGAAGTCAACTTCAGGATAAAATATTAGAATTTATTTAGCAGATTTTTTTTTATTTGCGTTTGTAGATGTGTAACAGATTTAAAAGATGTAAAAGTTAGAAAGTGTTTCCTTTTTTATTTTTCATCCTATTTTATTTTTATTCAAATAATGGTATCTAAAGAAAGCTCTTCTTATGCCGATGAAACCAATATATAGTTTGTGTGTGGGTACAGGAAATGAGAAAGAAGAAAATTACAGCTAAACACAAACACCGCAGAAATTTTAAACCTGCCCATGTCACAAAGGGTAAGACACAGAAAAAAAGCTATTTCAATAAGGATAATATTCAGGATAAAATATCAGAATTTATTTAGCAGATTTTTTATTTGTGCTTGTAGATGTGTAAAAGATTTAAAAGATGTAAAAGTTAGAAAGTGTTTCCTTTTTTATTTTTCATCATATTTTATTTTTATAAAAATAATGGTATCTAAAGAAAGCTCTTCTTACGTCGATAAAGACAATATATTGTTTGTGTGTGGGCACAGGAAATGAGAAAGAAGAAAATGACAGCTAAACACAAACACTGCAGAAATGTTAAACCAGCCCATGTCACCAAGGGTAAGACACAGGGAAAAAGAGCTATTTCAAGAAGGAGTTAAATGCTTAAGATAGGTGTTTTGTGCTTTTTTTTTTAGTAGAACTAGCAAGTGTTACATTGTCTAGGTTTGCCATTTTTTGCAAGCTCAGTTAAAGCAAAAAAGAAAAAACCCCCATAAAAATGTCCCAAATACATATGAGTGTAATGCCCTGTTCATTTATAACTCCCTGAGAACAATACAGCATAGGCACTTTGTGGAGTTGAAATAGCATCCTTCCTGTACGATTACTTTACAGCATATGGGATCATATTTAATATGCAAAGAGGGGGAGAAACATGTCAGAGATATTTGACGGCCCCACTAAACTGCTTGAATGCTGGTGCAGTGCAGCCTCGTGGCATTAGCTGATTTATTGTCTAGGGTTCAAGAAAAGAGCAATTAAATTCTTGTGAAATGAAATTCTATCATTACAAACAAAGAAGACTTTGCTGGCAACCAATCTGAGCAAACAATTCAGCCATATGTGATAAATAAAGAGGGGAAAAAAATGAACCAGTTATCAAATAACCCAACTTTGCACTTTCGATTAATGCTTTTTTTTTTTTGTTGCATATAATGTATAATGTAGCACCTATATTGATTTGAACTAAACCCATTTCAATTAAACTGTAGAAGGAAATAGGAGGAAACTATTTTATCCATTATTTTTATAATAATTAATTATAACTAAAAAGGATTGGATTTAAATGGAAGCTGCCCATTGGCATGTCTTTCAGGCAAACCTACCGCAACTTAAAAAAAGGACAGGGATGTTGTAAACTAGGCATAATTAGAAACATATAAACATAGAATATGTCGGCAGATAAGAACCATTCGGTCCATCTAGTCTGCCCAATTTTTTTTTTTTTTGGAATACTTTTATTAGTCCCCCATTCCCGGTAAACGGGGGACCAATAGTTAACAACTAAGTTCCTCGTGGGCTGGGACTAGGGCTCCACCAATTTTTTGTCTCCTTAAAAAATAGGCAAATGCACTATGGGAAATCCAGTCCTCCATATTTGTCATCTGTATTTAGAAGAGAAAAATCAGCCCTCTGGTGTATAGAGCACCTTGTGATATCCAAGTTTAATGTAGTTTGCCCAGTAAATATGAAGCAGTTGCCACATAGAAATACAAAGTCTCACTCCCTGATTTCTTTGTTGTAGCCATGGCAGGAGGTACTCCTTATAATTGGTTTAAAGGGCTACTGCAGACACCAAATACCCTTACGTTTAAATGGAAGATTGCACCAATAGTGTTATAAATAATAACAGATACAGGTGCTAGTTAAAAATTGTAAATATAAAATAAATCCAAATGCTTATACCAAAATCCCAAATAGTGATGTGATAGATTATACTGAAATGGTGTTAAAAATGTTGTATATGTATTACATAGAATGTGTCAACAGATAAGAACCATTCGGTCCATCTAGTCTGCCCAATTTTCTAAATACTTTTATTAGTCCCCAGTTCCCTATCTTATATCTAGGATAGCCTTATACCTATCCCACGCATGCTTAAACTCCTTCACTGTATTAACATCTACCACTTCTACTGGAAGACTATTCCATACATCCACTACCCTCTCAGTAATGTAATACTTTCATTAGTCCCTGGCCTTATCTTATATCTAGGATAGCCTTATACCTATCCCACGCATGCTTAAACTCCTTCACTGTATTAACATCTACCACTTCCGCTGGAAGGCTATTCCATAAATCCACTACCCTCTCAGTAAAGTAATACTTCCTGATATTTATTTTAAATCTTTGCCCCTCTAATTTAAGACTAAGTCCTCTAGTTGTGGTAGTTTTTCTTCCTTTAAATATACTTTCCTCCTTTACTGTGTTATTCTTTACTAATATTAGTTAGGGACTTGCCTAATTGTGGGGTACCTTGATGGGGTTAGCAAGTTAACATCTAATTGGCCTCCTTAACTCCCCTGTACCTCAATTATAGTGAATAGTTCCCAAAATAGGTGAATCAAACACCCACCACTATACCATATTTAGTGTTAGGCTAGTTCCTGTATTTGTTTGTTCCCTTGTATGTGTCTCTTTTGTTCCTTAATCCTGTCCTCTGTATATAGCCTTAGCTATATATGTGTCTGTCCCTTTATGTTCTGTATGTGCCCTTAGTCTGTTCCCTGCAGTATTCTTGTGTTATTATCTGCAAATCAGTGCCTTGCCTTGATTTTCCTCATTTTGGTTTCTGCTTTATCTTGCTTATGTCTTGCCTCGGTCCTGTAGCCCAGCACTCTGTACTTCTGTTCTATTCTCCCTCTGTTGCTTTTCTGTTTTGGCTCTGCTTGGCTGTCTTTATTCTATCCTAGCCATGTAACCTGCACACAACAGCTGCTCTCACAGGGTCCTGAAATGTAGCCGCAGGAATCTGGGGTCCCAAACCAGCGGGGGAATGCGGTTACCTAGCTTCAAGCCCTGTCTTTCCGCTCCTGCCATTGGCCTCTTGTTATCGGGTGCTCACCCTCACTTACCATGCTGGACCTCGTGCATGACAGCTTTCCACCAATTACTGCAGGCATGGCTACCTGCTGGGTTGGAAGGAGGGAGGGGTTTAAGACCATTCAGCCTCCTGCTCTGAGCTGTGCTGGTGGTGACATCAGGTGTGGGGTGGCACACAGAGGCTGAGGCAGCTTGAGATTTTGCGATCCCTGCATAAAGTCAAAGAGGGAAACAATTCTGCAAAATACAGAAGAAAGACAAGTTAAAAAAAAAAAAGAAATCAAGAATAAGGTTACTTGACACACATTTGAAAAGTATTTCACACTGATACAAGTACCTCAAAATATACAAAAAACCCTTTTTTTTAGTAAAATTTGTATTCTTTTCAGTTTTTCTCTTTCTCATATGATATTCATATATATACTCTATATTACAACACAGGCATGATGGGTTGACTCATTACAGAACTATTACATATGCTGTTTATTTATAGGGAACCAGTAATGATATCTATAATCATTTCTCTGTTCTAACATCCCACTCAGAACATGTATATATTATTCATCGGTCTCCAGTTGCAAAGCTAAAATCCATTCCTGCTGTGGAAAAATATATATATACACACAAGATAAAATCAGATATGGCTTTAATTAGCTCTACATTGAATATCTACGCTTTAATCAATAGACACTCAATATTTAATTATGTCTTACATAATATAATAGCCATAAACCGATTTCCATTCAAAAATAAATTGTCTATGAAAATTAAATGGTCTCACTAATCAAAGAGAGTTCAACCCAGGTAAGTTAACCCCTTACCAGCAATGGATCTCCCAGGTACGTCACAGAAAACCTGTTAGTGTCATACAACGTACAAGGACGTACATAGGACATACAAGGTCACATTAGAAACAAATGGTTAGGAAGCGCTACTTTCGGTTATTGCCCTATAGCTTGCAATAATCAGCAGAACAAAATATAAACATGGCATATTTCTAAAGAGTTTCTAACATTTTCTAAAGTACAACTGCCACTGCCAGTGATAAAAAGGGTGCTGGCCAACATTACCATGAAATGTATACTGGCACCTTCTCGAAACTGAGATTTACGAAATGATACTAAACACAAACACAGAAAAAAAGTAAAATATCACAAATTATTATAGTGACAAATCAGTATCAACTGAAATGGACACCGGCTGTTTAGTGTGTCCGAAGGGGACATGCTGGCTGACTGTAATCAGCACTATGTGGATGGCTATTACTTGCACAGCACTTTAATAAAACAGCTTAATATCTATACCAGGTACACCATTTGAGTATTTCAAACTGACTTATTTGTGCTCCGGCATGGTGGGAAGTAGCAGAGGCTCTTGGTACAACTTACCATCATTTATTTATATTAAGGGACACATTTTTTTAACCCTTCTCTAAGGGAAGCAAAGGTTAAAAAAATATGTCCTGAGTCTCCGAAGTAAACCCAACAAGTATCTTAATAGATTACTTTGGCTGTGTCTCACAGTCTGGATGATGGAGGTGTCAGAGCGCACACACAGCCAATGCCCTGCTCATCTGATCACATTGTGCTGTGTGCGGAGGATCTCTGTCTTGTAGTGTTGATCCCCTCACTAGCAGAGAGAACCAGTCATTGACCAGACAAGTCTGTCTGCTTCCTATGGACACTACCTGCCAGTTCTAGGGGGCAACTCATTTTTCGCTTGTGCTGAAACACACGTGAAAAGAAAAGGTTAGTTAGTGTCCCTTTAAGAAAATACCTTTGAAAACAACTTAGCAAATGAAGATGCCAGATACAAATGTCAGCGTTGCTGTGTTTGTTTGTGAGAAGCGTTGCCTCATATAATGATATAAAACAAGCAACCAATTACCTGGCAAATCTGACAATTCCCCCATTGTCATCCCTGCTCTGTGACTAGTGACAAAAGAGAACTTATTAATATATTCAGATCTCACTAACTGCATGTTGCTTGCGTTACTTACACGCCTCAATCAAACCATATCTAGATACATCACGTGTTACTGTGTATTCCTGTAACTAAAGGCAATGTGTCACCTAAATACTGTTCACACTGGAAATATAGAATAAAACATAATTAAAAGGCATGTGTACAATATGTTGGCAAAATTATAAGCAAAGGCAGCGAAGAAGAGGTCTCCTGTTTATGACATCATCTGTGGCTTGAAATGCAAATTACACATTGCCATTTAAAGATGTTGTTTTGCAGCTCAAGGCACGGGTGATGTAATAAACAGTAGACACTACAGATGCATGTTAAACATGTATGCATGTGCTTGCAATTCCATTAACACAAAGTATAAGTCTTTTTAAATATTGTTATTTTTATTTTCTATATTTACAGTCTAAATATGTTTTAATTGTCTCTACGGTGTCTCTTGTCCATGCCATCACATGGGGTGTAATATGCAAATGTCCTACTTCCAATGGGGAATGTGTCATTTGCATATCCGATCAAAACATGATGTCATCAACAAGTGACGCCCCAGACACATTTAAGACATGCTTCTTTCTCCATTTATACCTTCGCTTCCAATTGTGCTAACATCATATATAGATGGTTTGTTTTATTCTCACATTCGCAGGATAAACAATGTTTAGGGGATGTCCTTTTAAGTGAGAATAGGTAGACATTGTTTAATAGAAAGCGTAGTAGCTACCAACAACAGCCTTCCTCTGGAAGTAGTAAAAAGCTGTACAGGAATTTAGGGAGAAGATGCCACAGTCGATGAGCCAATTGGTTCTTACCAATAATTACAATGTACATTTCTATGCATGTTTAAGGTCAGATGGTGTTCCATCTGGAATGTATTGTTTTCCGACGTTTCTTGCCTGCCAAGTTCTAGAGCCATGCCCATATCTGGAGGACAGTTCTGGAATGGAATGTTGAGCAGTGGATTCAGTTGAGCAGATCGGTTAAGTACCACGGACAGCTCCAATGTGGCAGCTGATGGATAGCATGGCACTGTCCAGTGGTTGAATTTATCTATTGACAGTTGGTGCATACAATCAAAGTGCTAAACAGCTGATTTATTGCTAAAACAGTTGGAAATCCAGACAGATGATGGCAAATTTATGACATGTGAAATGCAAGTAACATTGTTTCATGTCTAAACGGTCTGGCCTTCCACTCTCTCTACTCTGCAAAAGCCACAGGAATGAAAGGGACTGTATCACCCAAGCATTGCTTTTACTGTGAATGTAGAGCATGGGAAATGATTGAAAATGATCTAGACATTGTATTAGCAAAACTGCCAGCAAATGTCTAAATTAGGAGAAAGATGTGTTTTAAACGTGTCTGTGGAGTCTCCGGCTTATGACATCACCTGTGGCACGGTATGCAAATGAACTGCTTTTCACTGCTTAGGAAATGTGTCATTTGCATACCGTGCCACAGGTGATGTCATAAGCAGGAGATTCCACAGACACATTTAAAACACAGCCTTCCTGTTCTGTTGCATTATTACTCTTTTTCTAGCCTTGTACCATGTTGCATAGGCCCAGATTTTCCAGGGCAGTCCCCCCCCCCCCCTTTTTTTGATCCTTTCCCATCAAATGTGGGTCTGTCTCAAAAAAGAAGGCCAAGAATATTATTGCCAGGTGCTACATAAGGAAGAAGAGATAAATCATTATATGTATCTTTGCGACTCCTTACTATTGATCAGTGTGTGATACTGTTTATTTAGAAGGTAGTTGCACTAGTAATTTCTATTGTAACTCTATGTAAGGAGGTCAATACTGACCTTTCTATCACCTCCACATCACCCCCAACTATCCTGACTTATGCGCGACTGCACTGATTTGGAGGTGCCATCACGCGGTCCCACTTTTCGAGATTGTGTAATGCGCTTTGTGCTGACAGTTTGCGTGATTAAAGTACCGTGCATGCGGGGGTGGGCACTGAAATACCCCCTTCCAAGCTCCACCTCCTGGCATCCCACATTGTCAGGGAAAGGAGTTGGAAGGTGCGTGGCTGCCAACCCTCACGCTAATACGATGGCATTTAATAAATTGTGCTTGCACAGGACTTAAAAAAATATTTGCCTCCCTCTGGCAGCAAATTAGTTTACATTAAGCACATTTATCATCACATATCTGTGTGCGTTCTCTCTCTATCTCTTTGTATTTTAGTCTTGTCTGATGTTATTGAGATTTAGGAAGAGGTGTTATAGAGAAATCTTCAATCAGTGTGAGATATTTTGACGGCTGCTCCATTAGTGACTTGCTCCGTGGATTGACTTTCTTTGACAGTTGTAGATTGCCGTCTGCTTTGCAGTCAGTGCAGACGCACCATTTATCCAAGCGCTCACCGCCCTTGCATAACATTTTAATAAAGTTGTGCTCCAGATAGCGTGAAACAAGCAGCAGACACAGAGGCAGAGAGGTAGAACGACGGACACTGGTGAGAAAATATTTATTGTCCTCCTATCTCTATAAATAACTGGAATGAAATTCGCCCCCCCCCTCCCGAAATATGTGTTGACCCCCTTCAAACTCATTAAATCCACATGTCTTGCACCTGCAGCACACATGGTAAATATGTCATTGATGGGATGATTTATATGTTAATACAAATACACTTTAATATACCTGCTAGCCAATCAAAAAGCAGAATCCAAGGTCACTAGTGCCAGTTCAAGGTAAAAAAACAAAAAAAAAAACAGGAACATTATTAGAAAGTGCCTAAACAAAGGGCAAGAAAGTGATTAAATAATCAGAAAACCAGAGGGAAGATTGTCTTTGATATTGGCTTGGAAGCCTAGTATTGATGGACTTTCTTACCCCTTGCTAGTTAAAACAAATAATCTGCCCCAAGGTGAATGAAAACCTGACTCAGGATTCTAAACAACATGTCTGCTCCCGGAAAGAGCTAGTGTGACCTAAAGCAAGGCATTTCACTGGAGGGAATCTATATATCTCCCCATATTCTGCAAGGTTCCTACTTAGTGTAATGCAGAAGATTAGCGAAATGTGTTATTTTCAAACGGGTATTGCACTTCATATAAATGTATGTTTTGGGTTCAGGATGTGGAGCACTTGGAGAGTAGGGTGGTCCAGTGCTCCACTCCACATTTTGGAGATTGCTTGAAGACTTCAGGTGAGGAGTTTGGTTCCAGAATTCCAACACTCTGCTTTACCTCATCTGCAAAAGATAATGCATTGCAGGCGCTGCTAAGTAATCCCCTGCCAAGAAGGAGAGGGGATGCTGCTTTGCTTCCTGTGAGGTATTAAAGGAGCTGCTAAAAGATACTAAAACAGAAATCTGGATATTTCTGCCGAGTTTGACTTAGAAAAAAAAATCCATGTTCTAAACTTCCCCATTGAAAGTTCTGAGAAGTAAAATGATCTAAGCTATCTAAATCCTTAAAGGGGGAAGATTTAACTTAGTGAAGGACCCTGATCTCAGGTGAAGGTACCAGGGAAAGAAATACCTTTGTCACACTATACAGAGCAAAGACGGTTCAATAATAGGGTTGAGCGGACACCTGGATGTTCGGGTTCGGTGGGTTCGGCCGAACTTCGAAAAAATGTCCGGGTCCGTGCTCGAACTTGACCCCGAACCCGAACCCCATTGAAGTCGATGGGGACACGAACTTTTGGCCACTAAAATGCCTCTAAAAAAGTCCTGGAAAGGGCTAGATGGCTGCAAAATGAAGTAGAATGTGGGTAAGAGTGTCCCCATTCATACGAATGGGTCAATTGACCTATTTGTATGAATGGGAAATCTATTTCGGTTTATAGAAAGCCAATAGCATTACATGTATTCCATTAACCGAAAGTCTATAAACCGAAAGACATTCGGTTTATAGACTTTTGGTTTATGGAATACATGTAATGTTTTTGGCTTTCTATAAACCGAATGTCTTTCGGTTTATAGACTTTCGGTTTGTGTAATACATGTAATGCTATTGCTATTCTATAAACCGAAATAGAGTCCCCATTCATACGAATAGGTCAATTGACCTATTCGTATGAATGGGGACTTTATTTCGGTTTATAGAAAGCCCATAGCATTACATACAATGTATATGAATGTAATGCTATGGGCTTTCTGATTGGCTGCCCTGCAGCCTTTCAAAACGTGCCATTAAATCGCTGAACCCTGAACTCCAACCCGAACATACAGTGAAATGTCCGTGTTCGGGTCCGGGGTCCAAAAACCGTAATGTTCGGTACAAACCCGAATAGTGCGGTTCGCTCAACACTATTCAATAAGGTACTTTGTTTGTATACTTACATTAAGGCATTTCTTTCAATTAAACACAAGTTAATTTTAGAGGTAAAGATGGACAGTTTGATTAATCCTAAGATTTAGAGTGTTTTTCTTTTAAAGATTCCTTCAACACGTCTTATGCCTTGTAGATTGTAAAATGTTTTTACTTCTTCTAATAAATATAATGTAAAAATAAAGTCAGTTATGAAATAAATGTTGTGTATGGCAAGTGTACTCAAGTTTACTGATACCTATCTATCTGCATAATGCAGTTCTAGGAAACATACTTTTTATTATCTAACTCCAGTGCATCTCTAAACAGTATAACCGATTGAAAAACAGGAAGCTAATTTTCGGCAGTATGACATAATGTAATCTAAGTATTTTTCTACTAAGAGATGTATTTTACTGAAAGGTCTAATTATGCTGGAAATGAGTCCCATCTTCAAATAACAATTACATTTATCAAGGATACACACACGCACATGCAATAGATCTGTATGCAATAAGGTTTCCTGAAATCTAGATGGGTAATTGAAGTGTTGATTGCTAATTAAGCATTATCCACTAATTAATAATAGGTACAAATTAAAAGGAGTCCTTGGAATTAGAGAACTAAAATTGGACATAAACAAGGGTAATATTTTTGGACAAGGGGAATATTTGTTCCCCTTGACAATCTACATAAAACTGCCTAAAATCCCTGCAGTAAAATAATATTCAGGGCACACCTATGACATGCCCAATCACCCACGTTGCACACCCACGACATGCCACATCACCACATTACATGCCCCATCACCCACATTGCACACACATTAAATGCCCAATCACCCCTTTGCATGCCACCATCACCCACATTGCATACACACTAAATGCCCCATCACCACATTACATGCCACCATCACCCACATTGCATACACACTATATGCCCCATCACCCCCATTACATACCACCATCACCCACATTGCATACACACTAAATGCCCCATCACCCCATTACATGCCACCATCACCCTCATTTCATACCCCCACAACGTCCATTACATGCCCGCATCACCCCGATTGATTGGATGGAGCTAAAGCTTGCTGAACGATGGGGGAGGGAAGCACCAGGAGTGTGCTTTAACACCCTCTGGCAAAGTGCCGCCCTAGGCGAGTGCCTTGTTTGCCTTGTGGAAGATACACTCATGCTATTTATATAAAGTAAATGTGATATTATATGCGTTGGAGAGTATAATATGAGCATTGTTACCTTCCATGTCCCCATACATTTTAAGACTCCATGGGGCAAACTTGGGCCCAGTGCTCCCATTAAGAAGATGCTGGAGACAGCATTCCATTCGAGAAGGACCATTTTTCAGGATCAATGAGGTCAACTCAAGGTTCGGTAGGCAAACTCCAAGAATGACATGTTTCGTTATTTATATCCATTTGCCTCTCTCATGTGCGTCACGTGATCTCAACGTCTGGATCTGTGATGTGCAAAAGCATAAGTCATGGCCCACAGGAGAGGTCACTCATTTCACAAGACCTTCCAATTCCTCCTTCGCCGTCCTTGGAACATGTCAATTTTACAAATACGCACTCTTCCAGACTTTATAAATAGCTCTTATTTACAAAATACTTTGCAAGCGATGGAGTCAGTCGGTTTAGTTTGCTTTTTTTTTTTTCTATTTTATTATTGATAAGGTGATACTTTTACAAAAATAGAAACAGAAAGACTATTTTCCAAACTATATATATGCAGTAAAATAGGAATTACTATACTGACGGATGTTTTTTCTTGAACACGTACCGTAAAGCTCCGTTTTTTTAAATCAATATGAATATATATTTGTGAGCGACTGCGATTCATTGGCAAATAAAAAATGAACATTGTACAATCCATGCATAAGAATCTGGCTGCGGTGTTATTAGAAAAATGGCATTTTAAAACAAAATGTTTCATTTTGGACTAGCTGGATTTCTATCAGCTGCAGTGAGGCAGATACAGATTTCTGTGTCCCCTTGTTTTTTGTTTTTTTTTACTAGATCTGTGCAGATAATTTAAATTCTGTGTTGGTTTGGTATTTTTTTATTTTTTTTATTCAGAGGTACCTTTCTTACCACTGCAGGATTAGCATTTTAATCTTAAATAAAACATGTGCATTTAACCTTTTATTGCTGCTTTCTTTATGTGGTTACGATTCCCATTTATAGCGGCGTTAGTTGCATGTGTATCTAGGACAGATGGGATCTATACAAAATGTATTACTCACATGAATAGACAAGAGCCATATCGATTGCATACACTTGCACAAGTAAACATTGCATGCCTCTGTGGAGCAAGAGAGACCACTAAGTTTGCTAAATAATCATGTATAATGTCTTGGCATTGCAGCAAATAAAATGGAATCCCCCCCCCACCCCCCCCACTGTGGTACATGTGAATTCTGAGTATTAAAAAGACTCTGTCGCCTAAGCACTGTTTAAATTTGCAATGTAGAGAATAAAAAAAATGACCTGTCAAGGGTGTTAGTTTATGCATTTGCTTGCAATCTTGCGTAGAGAAATGAAACGCGTGGGGTTTTGTGGCAAAATATGCAAATTAATTAGGAAATATGTCATTTGGATACTAAGTCATGAAGTGATGTCATAAACAGAATACTTTGCGGAAACCTTTGAAACACATTTTTCAGGGTATAACAGCCCCAACAAAGGTCAGGAGCTTCTGCTTCCAGTACCAGAACTCCCAGAATGCTCCAGTGCTTTTAGCGCCTAGTAACACCACTGTTTGTATCCTTATTTCTCTCTACACAGTCCCTCACCTTCCACCAACCAGTCTCTCCTTTCCCCCTTGCCTCCAATAGGTCAAACAAGGGAATTTGGTAAAGTTTCTAACTTGTTTTTTTCTTGCATTGTAAAAATATTTTCCCTTCAGAATTATTGTACCAATTATGTCACCCATAGTAATGCACAACATATAGACCAAGGGGTCTCAAATTTTTCAGATCTTGCGCCCCCCACTCTTGTAATCCTCATCAATGTTTCGTGCTCCTCCTCAGTGTTTTGACCCCCTACTGGATCTCAGTCATCAGTGACGTAGGCATTGGATAGATACCCTCTCGCATTTACTGGACTTTGCGACAGACAGTGTAGTGATATCCTGTACAATGGTCTCTTCTGTAAATGAAAATAGAAATGCAAGAAAGGGAACGGTATCTTGCCTTATGGACACTGTTTGCTTGTGAGTTTCTGCAGCACTAAAGGGTATACATACACTTAACCTATAATAACAGTAAAGGAAGAGAGTATATTTAAAAGAAGAAAAACTACCACAACTAGAGGACATAGTCTTAAATTAGAGGGGCAACGATTTAAAAGTAATATCAGGAAGTATTACTTTACTGAGAGGGTAGTGGATGTGTGGAATAGTCTTCCAGTAGAAGTGGTAGAGGTTAATACAGTGAAGGAGTTTAAGCATGCGTGGGATAGGTATAAGGCTATCCTAGATATAAGATAAGGCCAGGGACTAATGAAAGTATTACTTTACTGAGAGGGTACTGGATGTATGGAATAGTCTTACAGTAGAAGTGGTAGAGGTTAATACAGTGAAGGAGTTTAAGCATGCATGGGATAGGTATAAGGCTATCCTAGTTATAAGATAAGGCCAGGGACTAATGAAAGTATTACTTTACTGAGAGGGTACTGGATGTATGGAATAGTCTTACAGTAGAAGTGGTAGAGGTTAATACAGTGAAGGAGTTTAAGCATGCATGGGATAGGTATAAGGCTATCCTAGATATAAGATAAGGCCAGGGACTAATGAAAGTAGTACTTTACTGAGAGGGTAGTGGATGTATGGAATAGTCTTCCAGTAGAAGTGGTAGAGGTTAATACAGTGATGGAGTTTAAGCATGCGTGGGATAGGTATAAGGTTATCCTAGATATAAGATAAGGTCAGGGACTAATGAAAGTATTACTTTACTGAGAGGGTAGTGGATGTATGGAATAGTCTTCCAGTAGAAGTGGTAGAGGTTAATACAGTGAAGGAGTTTAAGCATGCGTGGGATAGGTATAAGGCTATCCTAGCTATAAGACCGGGAACGGGGGACTAATAAAAGTACTCAAAAAAAAAATTGGGCAGACTAGATGGACCGAATGGTTCTTATCTGCCGACACATTCTATGTTCCTATGTTTCTATGTTTAATACACATACCCTCCTTGGAGACATCCCACGGCCCCACAGGGGGACATGTCCTCGGCTTTGGGAAGCTCTGCTGTAGACAGAGCCATTTTGTACACGCTCTGTTAGCTTTTCCGATAGTAGGGTCATTCTTTTCCATTTATTACTGCAGAGAAAGAAACTTTGGAGTCTTCCTACCTATACTATGAGTGAGTTTTACAATTGTTACATTTCTGTTCAAAGTCTTTTATTTTCTGGCTTCGCATCATGACTCTCTCTGTGGGACCATCTGTGGCTTCTCACACTGATACTTGCTGAAACATGTTGTACATAATATTAACTCCTGCTGCATGATCAAGGCATAACAAATGGATGCTTGCTGAATGCAATGGATGCTCGCTGAATGCAATGGATGCTCACTATATGCAAGGTATGCTCATTGTACGTAAGGGATACTCGCTGTATGCAAGAGATGCTCGATGTATGCAAGAGATGCTCGATGTATGCAAGGGATGCTCGTATGCAAGAGATGCTCGATGTATGCAAGAGATGCTCGATGTATGCAAGGGATGCTCGCTGTATGTAAGGGATTCTCACTGTATGCAAGGGATACTCGCTATATGTAAGGGATTCTCACTGTATGCAAGGGATTCTCGCTATATGTAAGGGATTCTCGCTGTATGCAAGGGATTCTCACTGTATGCAAGGAATACTCGCTATATGTAAGGGATTCTCACTGTATGCAAGGGATACTCGCTATATGTAAGGGATTCTCACTGTATGCAAGGGATTCTCACTGTATGCAAAGGATGCTCAATGTATGCAAGGGATTCTCACTGTATGCAAGGGATTCTCACTGTATGCAAGGGATACTCACTGTATGCAAAGGATACTCGCTATATGCAAGGGATTCTCACTGTATGCAAGGGATTCTCACTGTATGCAAGGGATACTCGCTATATGCAAGGGATTCTCGCTGTATGCAAGGGATTCTCACTGTATGCAAGGGATGTTCACTGTATGCAAGGGATTCTCACTGTATGCAAGGGATGCTCACTGTATGCAATTGATGCTGCTGTATGCAAGGGATTCTCGCTGTATGCAAGGGATTCTCACTGTATGCAAGGGATGTTCACTGTATGCAAGGGATTCTCGCTGTATGCAATTGATGCTGCTGTATGCAAGGGATTCTCACTGTATGCAAGGGATTCTCACTGTATGCAAGGGATTCTCGATGTATGCAAGGGATTCTCACTGTATGCAAGGGATTCTCACTGTATGCAAGGGATGTTCACTGTATGCAAGGGATTCTCACTGTATGCAAGGGATTCTCACTGTATGCAAGGGATGTTCACTGTATGCAAGGGATTCTCACTGTATGCAAGGGATTCTCGATGTATGCAAGGGATTCTCACTGTATGCAAGGGATGCTTGTAATTGTTATGGACGTGAAATATGAGGAATATTTTGTTGCTACTATACATGCTTTTATAACAAAACTATAGTAATGTTCAATTTAAATGTGTGACAAGCAGAGCTGAGTAAGAGAGAAATAATCGCAAACCGAAAACAATCTCATCAGTTGTAAAATCTGAGAAAAAGCAACAAATGACGGGAGTTATAGGGAATAAAATATAAGTGTGTCCAGTACTAAACTGGGATTGCATCTTGGAGAGGAGAGGAGAGGGAGCCACATCTAGAGCACAGGTAATTTCATGCTCTATCACCTCCTATCGCCATGCTTTCTGGCATTAGCCAATGTCTGATAGCCTGGGATTGAATAAGTATAAACTTGTATCAATTTAATATTTTTGTACTTTAGTCTAATTGCTTAGAACATGCACTCATTGCATTGATGTTTTGTACGTTTATTTTATCTAGAATATGTTTGTTATTCTGTTTAGCATTTTAGTAAAACATTATCTATTTCTATTTCGCAGAGCTAGTGTGAATTTGGTGGTTGATTATAATAACATAAATTTCTCCCAATATATCCTTTGGCGTCTGTATTATTTTTAATACTGACGATATAAAACCGAATTTTTTGTTTGTTTTTGGGTATGTGGTCTCATTAAGTGCTTTACTTACGTGGTACCGTTAGGTGAATTTCTTTGTGTCATTTTAAGCAAAGGCAACAGAAATTAAATTGTATTTTTCCTCATTTTTCCTTCCAAAGCATAATTAAGCTCACCCCCACGTGAGCATGATCACACCTGTTTGGTAAACTTAATTTTATACATTTATATTCTTTTCCCTGCTAGTCTAAAGATGCCAGCCTTGATCTCCTCCAGCACTGGAATGTAGCACTATCAAACCTTGGTGGAAAAGTTGGGTTAAATATAATCAAGGTGAGTCGTGATTGGTCTGTGTGGGAGCAGAAGGTCAGTTGTGAATCGAAGGCTTCTAAGTTAGCAGATAAAGCATATACGTTTAGAACTATCACTTGTATATCTTCAAAAGTGCCATCAGTCATTAGAACTCTTTCTCTGTCTGATTTTGTTAGACTGAAACTGGAAGTTCAGCGTGTGATCTGGTGATATACGGACACCATTCTTATTTTGGGTGGGGCTTGTACCGTGATAGTGAGTAGAGTATCTCTTACCCCAATAAGCCATCGCTTCTGAGGATCTTGGATGCATATCCCCTCAGACAAGTGTAGTAACATATTGCTTGACACCATTTCTGGGCTATTCTAATGTATCTTATATTGTGGGATGTGACTTTTATGCTTCAGTTATTCATTGTGCGTGTTTTTGTGCACTTTTGGCCTCTGGTAATACATTTCAGCTACAGATTGCCACACCTGTATTTCTAAATCATCTAGTACATCTTGCAGCGCTGAAAGTTCTTGGTGCAATGCCCCGACCGCCATCTTGTGCTCTTCCTTATGAACTGTGGTCTGTGAGCACTCTAGGACATCGGTGCAAGACCCTTTTTCAATTATATCTCTTTTTGAGTTTGTTGAGTTCTGTCTGGAAGCAGCATAGACCTCATTAGCTGCTTAATGTCAGCGATGTCTAGTTTAGAGTGTAGGAAACATTCGCGTTTGCCATATTGGCTTGTTGTTCTTCACGAAAATGTCGGGATGAGTGGTGGAGTATTATCAATATGCAGTCAAGTTGGTAGCCTTTTTTTAATCAGGCACAAATAGTCTTCTGCCTGATTAAAACTTTACCTGGTAGGTTTAGTTCCTCTTTAACTGATGTACAATTTAGATTTTTAGGGTACCTTTCTTGAGACCTTATAAAGATCTTCATATAACAATACGACTAAAGGGGAATATTTTTTTTTATCTCATCAATTGACTACTTTGTTGTATAATAATCGTCTGTGGTTTTTTTTTTATTCTTCAATATTATTATTTTAGAAGACACAGTGAAGATGATAACACCAGAGCCGTTACTGGGAGAGAGCTCCGGATAATACATCTCTTGGCTCCTGCGATTCTTGTTTAAGTGCTTCATGTTCTTTGTCACATAATCACGCTTTGTCATTCTTTGTTTTGGCATGCAGTGTGGTGAAATTGTTCGCTGGCAGACTGGCATCATGTTGTTTTTGGACCACTGACTGCTGGAGCATCGTTAAATAACATGCTGATGGTATGAGACTTTCTCATATTCCTCCAAATTATTCAGGGATAAGTGTGGCTGCAAGTAACAACTCTCAGAATGCTCAGGCAGGCATAATGGGAAAGTATAGTATTCAGCAGCTAGGCTCATTTTTTTTTAAGCCTCTTAGCAGTGTAATTACCTATTAGCACCCCGCCCATGGCGCTAACATAGATTTCTAATACCACCCCAATTCATTTTTCAATACTACAGTCAGAACGTATAAGAAAAAGTGTAAAGAAGAAAACATTCTATTCTATTTATATGAATTGTGCATATGAGCAGGTCCAGACAGTTTAAAAGACACACAAGACACTTATGTAGGATGCCATTTTGCATGGATCCCATGAAAGGCTTGTGTGAGTGGCCAGATGCTCGACAGACCTATTTTACCCATCCATCAACCCCTTATGTTTACGCTCCACCCACTCTCGTCGACCAGGGTAAATCCAGCAGTGCATATGAACAATGCCCCATAATGCAATTTCTGTCTGTTCCACTATACATTTTAAATTAGCACTCAACCCCTACTTTCTACCAAGTCGGTCCTTTTTAGTAGAGAAAACAAAAACACACAGTAAGACTCCAGCCACACAGTAAAAAAGTAATGATTGGATGTATTACTTATTCAGTGAAATGCATTATATTATGTGCAATATCTACGCAATGACATACATAGGCATTTTAGACAGTAGAAGTGGGTGGAAGACCTTTAAATACCTATCTATGCTCTTCATGTGATTTCATGTTCCTTCCATTCTATCAATGGGAAGTAGCAAATTAGGGGCTCTTGTTTGAAAGACTTTTACCCTAGCATGCCTAACTAAAAGACTTGTCATGTTCTTTATATACAACTAATAATATACTGGCTGCTGGATCTTCAGTATTGGAACTGATACGATGGTTTAAATAATAGCCAGCTATTATTCCGAGGACATTGTTGGCACTGGTTCAGACTAGCACAGTCCAAGTCCTGGGACACGAACACTTTCATCAAAACACAATATCTGCCAGTGAAATAATTAGTCCTGGAATAAATAGTGTTGTCACATGCCAAGACTGGCTCCATTCTACTTACACCACTGGCGGCCCCCAGTCATGTGTAAACCCCACTAAACATTCAACTTTATTCAGTAGATAGAAATTAACGAGACTCCATGAAAGAGAAATGGCAGTACATCTAATAGAGCATCTGTGGGATGTGCTGGACAAACAAGTCCGATCCATGGAGGCCCCACCTCGCAACTTACAGGACTTAAAGGATCTGCTGCTAACGTCTTGGTGCCAGTTACCCCAGCACACCTTCAGAGGTCTAGTGGAGTCCATGCCTCGACGGGTCAGGTCTGATTTGGAGTCTAAAGTGACCCACATAATATTAGGCAGGTGGTCATTATATTATGGCTGATCGGTGTATGTTTAAGTTACAGTCATGCACAAGTCACGAGAGTCGAATCTTTCATAACTTAATTGTTTGTTATTTTTTAAAAAAAAACCTGTAACGTTTAATCAGACCAACATGCCGAAGCAATTAAGTAACTTGTTTTGCGACAGCGCCCCCTAATGTGTGGAGTCTTGTGAAACTCTTGTTTCCCTGGTACGTGAAGATAAATGTGATCAAACGGTGAAACTGCAATTAATGTAATATTTATACCTGTTCAAGTCTGGAAAGAATACAGGAAAGAAAAGCAATTTGCTGCCCCCTTCCCCCCCAAAAAAAATCAAGTTTTCAATAAAAATCCATTTATCTCCCTGCTGCTAATAATTCACCGATTTTTACCTTTCCTCTGTTGCGGTGCCTTCTGCTTTATCTTTCATTAAAATTAACCTGTACTCAAAACAGAGACTCACCTGTTGTCCTACAGTTATGCTGTTAACTCTTCAGCTGCTGACGTAAGAGAGAATATGCTACAATTCTCTCTGGTCCGTGCAAAAACCTCAGCTGTTGCAGAATACATGGAAAACCAAACTGGCAAGTTGTGTCTACTTGGGGAGTTGGATAACTCAGGCTGCTCCAGCTCTTTGGACTACAACTTCCATCACTTGAAGTGAGCTACAAGCTGGGTGAAGATTATGTGAGCTCTATTATAAATATTATAAAAGCTTTTTTTTTTTAACTGCCCAATGTCGTGATACATAATTGTGTCTCAAAGGTCAATGATGCCTTACCATACAGGACTTTTATATACAGATGCACATTGACAGAAGCTTCTCATTAAAAGCTCTGAATGTAATGAGAAGAGGGACATAGGTGGGGGAGTAAATGAGTATTTTTTGTGGGGCTAAGCTGGTTTAAGGTGAAGCGCTCCTGCCATGTGGGTTCCTCCTCGTGACACTTGGAGTGCAGAGTGTGTGTGGTATCAAAGAGAAAAAAAGGACATCCAACCCAGGAACTTCTGGCGCAGTATTTATTACAATGATGGTAATGACACCCCAGCACCCAAAAGTGGCTACTTACAGCAGGTAGGATGATAAAAAAATATATAAATAAAAAAAAAAATCCTGAGGTCTGAAAATGAGAGTCCCGTAGATGATAAGATGGGACGAGTCATCGGCAACGGCCTGATGCGGTGGTAAAAAACGGAGGCTGTAGTGAGGACCAAATTCCCAGGATGTTCGTTCTCCTACGCGTTTCGTGAGTCACTGCTCGCTTCGTCAGAGAGATGCAGTGTACTCATACTGTCGTGCCGGATTGAAGTACCGTCATTTTTGGACCTCAGTCAGACCCAGGATTTTTAATGTATTTACATATTTTTATCATCCTACCTCCTGTAAGTAGCCACTAGGGGCACGGGGGAAATCAATACCATCATTATAATAAACACTGCACCAGAAGTTCCTTTTTTTTCTCTTTACAAACTTTCTGTCTGTTGGCGCTTTGTCACCTTCTATGTTATTATTATTATTCCTGTGTGTGGTTTCAGCCAGCTTCGTATCCCTGTTATACAAGAAGGAGAGATTAGCAACTCTTGCACAGCTTTCAAAACTTATAGAAGATAGGAAGCGTTGAGGTAAAAACCTGATAAAACAGATCTGTTTCTTTTTCTTTACGCTACATGATACAATACTTATTTAAATATATTTGTTTGGACAATTTAGGTGGAAATTCCCCTTTATATTGAAAAATAGGTCAGTCTTATATCTTTCCCACATTTAGTCAAACTTCTCTAAACATGTTCTTGTGTAAACATTTAACTAGGGCTTAGTTGACTCCTCTTGACAAATGTGGAAAGACCCCCCTTTTATATGGGGCATATTACTGAAAATATTGGCCATCAGTAGAAACTGGTAACATAGCAGGATTTATGTGGAAACCATAGTTTAAGGCCATGCTCACATTTTCCCTATATGACA